>JACMIJ010000871.1:0-15036 GCA_014805365.1 Koerneria luziae
GACGATCAGACCCATCTGGATCTCCCACGACTCGCTGACCAGAATGCTCTGTGGCATGTCCAGTGACGTCTTGTGCTGGAAGCAGAAAAAAAGTAAACAAAATATTATGTCCCATAAGGATAAAAACCTATGAGCATTGAAGACATGTAACCTTCAACCTTGGAAGTACACAAAAACATAAACAAAGCTTTAAAAAAATGGAAAAAAGTATAGTTTAACTTAATACTCAAAGAAAAATCACTTACCGGTACAAAAACGAGTGGCAGTGCAATGGAGAGGAAGGACGTGTTCGCTCCCGCATACAAACATCGTTTCAATCGAAAAATGACGTCACTGATCAGAACGTTCGCTTCTTCTCGTATGTGACCTGGAAATACCGTTTAAAACATATTTTATTAGTTTCTTTACACTTTTTTATTCCACATTCATATCAGTGAGACATAGCGGCGGGATATATTTGTTAGTTTCGTATCTTGCCAAACTAATGAATCATCACATCGACTATCATATCAGACAATCATATCACAACAGGGACGATCCCACAAGCGCACAAACCATAAGATCCCCTTAAAAGTAGTGTTAATTGTACACAACAGGGAAAACAGACTTCTGGCTAAGGTCAGAAATAAATATTATAGTAACTGTATTTCATCATGAAACTCAAAATATGCTCGACTTAGGATTAACTGCCAAAATTGCCAATTGCTTTTGGGATCGTCCCAATCACAACATCACAAACAACACTCATACCAGCCTGGGGGGAGCACATGTGCTGCACGCCGTCGATATCCACGCAGTGCAGATCGTCCGCAACCATCGTTTCGAGAACCGTCACAAATGACACCTCACCCTGTAAACGTATTTATGCGTATTGATTACTTATTTACCTATGTATCAAAAATATAATATAATTAAATTACGTTAAATCTAAACATTTTCACAGGAAGAGGCACTTTTTTTGTAACAAAAAAAAAGATCTTGTTTGGCGACAAGTAATATCTAAAAAAAATGACTAACATGATTACCGTGACAATATACCATTATAATGAAAAAACACATACACCAACAAGTAACATATTAGCATAAATACATACCTTGAATGCCCGTTGAATGGACAGCAAGACTTGCCGAATGCGATGCATTACTTCATGTCGGAACAGACACAACGACATCATAGGACTAGAAACAAACACTTTTGAAAAGCGAAAGAAATCTAGGCTAAAAAAGTGTAAAGTTAGTAAAATGACCATGCAAACCCGAAAAACTTACGGAAAGAAGAAAAATATAACACTTGATGTTGGAAACTCCTTGACAATTCGTGAAAAACTAAACAGGAAGCTCGTCGCGATCGCTGTCATCACCGGCAGCTTTATGGTATACCTGAAACACGTTTCTCCCTGTTTAGTTTTCCAAAAAATGAAACCAGGAACAATGTACGATGAAAAAAGAACACTTTCGAATACGTGTTTAGCAACAACTCTTATTGGCGAAAACAATACAAACTTACTTGTTGACAATAAGTTAGTTTTCAAGTTAGTTTTTAGGTTTCTAACCACAACGTCACCATAAAGAAAAAATTGTGGTAATTTATTAAAAAGGAAAACGTACTCTAGTCCTATTAGAATCTTGTGAGTGGTGATTGAGGCACCTTCAGCGAAGGCTGTGATCAGCTCAGAAATCTAAAGAGAATTGGAAATCATACATTCATACCACCGCTTCCACGGAGCCGGCTCCCACTTTGACTGTACCAAAAGACAGAGTACCCCTCAAATATGGATATTTCTTGCATTTTGCCTAGAAATGCAAATATTTAGTTTACTCCTTCTCTGAAATTGTCGGCTCCGGCAAAAACACAATTACACATCGTATTAAATCGAACAAATCAGATGTTATTGTTGTCGGTCGTTTAATTTTTGCCAACAGGGAAGCATGCCAAATAAAAGGAACAAACAAAATGGTCTTGCAAAGAAAATCTTACCGTATTTGAGAACGATCGCGTCACCCTCATACCGAGAAGAAGTCCAACACACGACAGGAAATACGGGTTGATATGGTGAATTTTCTGTAAAAAATGAATTTTCAAAATAAGAAAAAGCAAAAGATCCATGTATCAGAAAAAATGATAACCATAATTCACTTTAAAACGTAAAGAACGTCGTTTATCTTATGTTCAGCTTTGACAGTGGACCTAGCAGTGTACATGCTTTTCATAATATTCAAAATACTGACCATAGAATAGTGCCAATACGACTTGGGCAACCACCAGAGCGTCTTGTACAGATTCAAATACTGCAGGAACAGTGCCAGAACCGAATACAAAAACAATGTGCACTCGAAGAACAGCTCTCCCTGAACACAATAGAATCATGTTAATGATTAGCTTAACAATGGTACACTTTATTGGAGAGTAGCTGGTACTCATGAGGACAAGGTATGCTTGACTTGTACGGTATAATAAACGGTAACATAGACGAGATTAGAAATACCACAGCCTGTTGCTTCCGCTGGTCTACAGTACCTAATTTGCATATAATAATAAAGGTTTCGCTCTCAATAACAAAGGAATATGCAAATCTTACATCGGTGGAAGTTACAGTCTCTTAGTATGTTGTGCATAACAAACGGTAACTTGGACGAAATTATAAATACCTGGACAAACGCCATTTCCGGCCACACGGGGTGTACGGCACGTGCGAATCCCGTTGTTTCATGCGATTGTACTGCAGACGCCTGGGCCGTTGATGTACTAAAGGATGAATAGAGTACACTAATAGCGGAATCAGTAAGCCTCCTGTAAAGTGGAACCAACCTGGGAACAGATGCAGCAGACGGAGTGGACTGGCTGGACACAACGAACCGCGCCTGAGGCTTCCGCTTCTGCGGAGCCATCTAAACCATATGACTAAAGCGGAGAAACAACCAAGTTGCAGCAATTAAAAGGACAAGATTTGGTCATTTTTGTTGGGAATCGAAAAAACACGCTGTCCAACATGTATGTAACATGTACGCGAACAAAGAAATAACCCTACGAATAAAGAAAAAATGCAGGTTTTCCAGCCCAGAAGCTTGTTTTGCATACGCACGCAACGCGACCGTTCGCACGCGGTTCACTAGAGCAGTGACAATCTGCTCAGTCATCGCTACCTAACAAGAAGAGTGTATGTCCGGGGTGGAGGGTGTGAACTATAATTTTCCTACCGGTGTAGTAGTAGCACCATTTGTGAAGTGAAAGGAAAACAATCTAGGTACCATAGAGCAGTGGGGGTTTGTTCTATTCATTACAAGTTCCTCACTTTTGTGTACTAACAATAAGACATAAATGTCATGGAAATTTTATCAAGGAAAAGATGTCCTATCGGGGTAGCTTGTTTGTTTTTGCCAAAAGATCTGTGTGACAGTAACATGACATGCCGCACCCTTTCCTATCGTGTATGGCACATTTGGGGTTTTTTTTTTCATCATCGCGAGAGAGACAGAGAGAGGGAGAGAGAGTGAGAGAGAGAGAGACAGAGAGAGGAAGAGCCCATTCCACATTGCTTTCCGCTCGTACATGGCGGATTCCTTCTTGCTCTGGAACGCATATTTCCATGGAAAACGGCAGCCTTTTTCCTTTTATATGCACCAACAGGTACGCGGCTAAACAACATAAACAGAAAACGCGAGAGTGTGAGGGAGAGGAAGATGTAGTATGGAAAGTTGAACAACTAACAACATTTTCTCCGCTTATTGCTAATTGTAAGTTATTGGAGGGTATCTTGATACAGTGCGTGTGTATGTACTATTGAAATACTTGACTCCGTTCTATACAAATATCCGACTGTTGCTAAATTGTCAATTTGTTAAGCTTATTTAAATTCTTCACAGTTAACATAAGGTTAGCAGGTTTCTCAAAGGGCATAGGGTTGTCAAATACTTGAATAATTTAACAAATATAAGTAATTGGTAAGAAACCTAACAATAAGATATCGCTATGCATCGACAGTCGGAAATTTGTACAGAACGGAGCATAGTTGATGCTGCTAGTTGATTGTTCTATCCGGGGTGATCTTGTCCAATATCTGATATCCGGGATGTCTGATAAGCACGTCGCACTCTTGTATGATAACGTGATACTTTCAGTCGATCGGCTTCCATTTGTATCCTTGCGGCGCAGTGGTGACTTGAGAGAAGAATGACGACTCCTTTCTAATTATACTCATAACCAACCCTCCACATCCCACCAGTCCTCCGAATTCAACCCTTACAAGTTCCCGAACATTACGACTAAGCACAATCCCCTTTACATCTTACAATTAGGCCACCCTAATCTCCCAAGTAAACCGTGTGCCTTCTGCTCCTCCATTAGCCATTACAGCGATAACTGTAACCGTTTTCTTACCATCACCGAACGAGTAGCCCTGCTCCTAGAATGAGGTTGTTGTATCATTTGTTTCAATAAACACTACGGCACATGGCTCAGTAAAGATAGCTGGTGACATTGTAAATAAAAAAATATTAACACATTTGAGCGCCACCATTCGGCGTTATGCCCTGTGACGGATGTCATGATGACTCATCTTTTTCCCCATTCTCCGCCATTCCATTGTATGACTTTTTTCCATTTCTATCATGTTTGTCTTATATTGTGCGATTTGATAAACGTTTAATTACCCAAGTTTGAGGTCCGACGAATACATGCCCTACACGATTTGCAGAATGCTCATCATTATTATTAACATTACATAATTCTTCTTCATGATAATTATTAACATTAATTGACATTACTTTTATATTAACCTTGATTTCATATTATAGTATTCACATTAATGTAAAAATTTGTTTTCTTTTTCCCTTGGGAGTGTCGGTGTTCACACAAAAGAAGAAGATGAATAACAAAAGCATTAAAGGCCAGAAACCGTTGTTTTGTGTTAGCAGAACTGTGTGTATAAGAGACCCGCAAGGGGAGGGGGGCAACTATATAAGGAAATGGTTGTTTTTGCCTCCGAGGATTCACGGTTTTCGACCTCCTTTAGGACGCATATTAAAATGACGTTCTTACTATCCATTAAAATAAACAACAAAAAAGCGTCGACAGATGATGAGGAAACGAGCTCGCACAGTCCAATCGCTTTCTGTCTACTATTGGCTTACCTGACTCCGTTCTGTACAAATATCCGACTGTCTACTTGTAATGGTATCTTATTCTTAGGTTTTTTCCAATTACCCATATTTGCTAAAGTATTCAAATTTTTCACAAACCTATGTCATTTCATACACTTGTGAACCTGTACTGAATTGTGACAAACTTAAATATGCTTACAAAATTGAATACATAATGACAATCGGATATTTGTACAGAACGGAGTCAGATATTCCAATAGTACAGTCCAAAGCTAATACGACCGTAGCCGGTGCGGATGTTTGTGGACAATGGTTGGCAATTAGCTGGCTATTGTCGGCTTTTTGTTGGACTGTTGCCGGCTTTTAGTGGCAATTAGTTGGACACGGCACGACACAAAAGCCCTGGCAACAGTCCAACCGCTTTCTGCTCGATTGCAGATCGTAGAATCGTCTCTAGCGAAAACGGTTGGACTGTTGTGCACCGAGAGGACCTACATGCAGGACAGATGATGGAACGGGAGGCTTCTTTACAATTCGTGACTAATAATAATGTTCACACTTTAAAAATAAATAAGATTCAATTTGTTTGTGTACAATATAGGATATCTCGGGGAGTCAGAACACCTTGCGGCGCAGTGGTGACTTGAGGGAAGAATGATCGGTAACAACTGAAGATACCACTCCAACCCCAAATTATTGCTAAAAATACTACAATAGTGCAACTCACCAATTCTTCACAACACAGGCCCAAATTTTCCACACTTATAGAAACCATACATTAGCAATAATAACAACAGTTCCACTCTCAAAACAAGAAGATATGCAAATTCAAAACCGGCGCAAGGTGCACGATTTCTTCATGATGTGAATTCCGTGCTCAGAGAAAAATAAGCTTCTAATTTTGAGAGTTATAAACACTCTTTAGTGCTTGAGTGTTTTAAACACTCATTTTTCAATAGGATAGCGAAATACTTAACACTGAAAAAAAAGTGTTTTAAACACATAGGTACTATTCAGGCTTATTTGAGGCTACTTTTTCTCTGAGTGTTTGCATATATAATAACTACGAAAGCTTCTCTTGCCACAACAAACGATAAGAACACTGACAATGAGATGCATCAAAACGCTCACAACGATCAATTCTTTATTAAATTAACGACAATATGTTACAATCAGAACAAACATGACATCAATGCGACGAAGATGACCCTTATTTTGATAAGTTTGATAAGATTAATCAGTATTACTTTCAGAATGGCTAATGTACATACAGTCAGTGAGGAAAGAGAACAATTTGGCATCTTTCTGAAAACAATACTTAGTATGAACCTTATTTGTCATCTTTTCAAGTCTGCACAGACTAACTCTATCTGTTACAACATGCTTATTGTTAGTTCAACGCGTCGTCGTTCGTTAAGAGAAGAAACACAACAGATTAGAATGCAAAGCTTTCTGATTCTAGCATGCTCATTGTTAGTCCATACGGACTAGCCCTAGTAGTGAACGCACATGTTTCCAGAGAGCTTCCAGTAACCTTTTAGAGTGAATCAGTGTAAAAGGTCAATGGAAAGGTCACCGAAAAGGTCACCGAAAAGGTCACCGAAAAGGTCACTGAAAACAAAGGCGTTGACCACCGAGGCAGCCCGATGTTCAGACTACTCGGTCATTCTTCTTATCACTATTCTGCCGATCCGAGTACTGATCCGGGTCCTGTATTCTCTGATCCCGATGATTTTGACTTCCGCTCTCCACTTGCTGGTTGTGCCCTGTTAGGCTCTGGCGCCTGCGCCGCCGCCGCGCCTTGAGTTGCCGGTTTCGGCGGATCGAACGCCTTGTTACGGGAAGTTGTATGGTGACTACTCGACCGACTCGAAGATTCGACAGTTTTGTCGTTGAATACTTGCTGAAAGGACGATTAGAATGTCATCAAATTTGAAGGAGTAAACTTGTGTTGGCTGTGAAGCATGAATGGAACTGTTGCATGAGTTGCTCACGCACATAGTTCTAGTCTCAATCTCACTAATTGTAAGACATGTTCTTGTTTACATACGCATTAGTTTTCCTTGGTATGGTATTGTTTCACTAGTTGTGCATTATTTAGCACAAAACGTACTACCCAAATCACGCAACACATGAGCACGCGTTGTGCGCAACTCATGCAATAGTTCTGCATGAATACATAGGGCGTTGTTGTGTAGAATTTTTGTGATGATTATGGCTATTTTCGGTCTCCCCATAAAACGCGTAATTGGTATTTGTATCACTAAAGAGCCTGCAGAAGTGCCGAACACACAAAGAGCAAGCTATGGTAGCCCCCCGGTCTTTCATTGACAAGAGAAGAAACACGATTCGTTTATGTGCTTTTCCGTGGGTGGCCAGCTTACCGGCGGTTTCTTGTTCGAGTGTACGCTGTGCGGCTGAAAGTCGGGCAGGCTGCTGCCGGGTTGTTTCGGTTCCATCGAATTGTACGCGCGAACGACCTGCGCCTGCGGCAGTGCCATTCCGTCGTCTTGCGCAAACGCGAAACCGTCTGAATGTATTATATCATTGCATGTTACTTCCGCCCGTCTACAGTAACTAATTTGCATACGTTAGTAAAGAACTTACTTACTATAACAAAGGAATATACAAATTTGAGACCAGTGGAAGTTGTACTGCATGAACATGTTGTGTATGTGGGCTTTAAACTAATTAAACAAACCCACAAGCCCAAGCAAAAACCATTTTGCTAATGGTCAGTACAATTGTATACATTTTAAAATAATTGATTAAAAACAAGGAAACTGTAGATCAAAGAAGAAACAAGGACAACGCACTCCTGCCCATGGTGGTCTTGATTCCGACCAGATCGGCGATCTTGACAAGTGGCTGGACGAAAAGCGCCTTGGGATTCGGTCCTCCCTTCTCCAACAATTCCACCTCCAGACGTTTCTTTGTCGTCCGTTGGACACTAAAGAAAACATATATATGTTCAACTTACGCTGAGTAAAGTACAGTATACTCACAAAATTGTCCGATAAGTCAGGTGTGCAAAATTGCTGACAATGAGAGTAGTTAATTGTTAGTAATGAAACGTTCATTTGCGTATTCAAAAACAGTTGTTGACTATGAGCGAGAACATGTATTCCTTTGTTGCATTTTTTTGTGTGTTGTATTTTCGTGAGCCTAATAATGTAATATACTCCCGAATCAAGGCCTTATGCGGAGAGGCAACCGAATCTAGGTCTGGATTCTGAACAAGAGGCAAATACAGGAAAATATTTCCGTGCAAACGTACATTTTGACGAGAAGGTCCGGTAACAGCGAGAGGATCACGACACATGGAGTGAATGCCATGAACTGCCAGCAGAACATAATCGACAATAGACCGAGCTGCAAGGGTTACGGTAGCTGTCAACAAGAGGACTTTCTGTTAGACTTATTGTTAGGATGAGCTAGTTTGAATAGGCAACATGCATTCTGTGTGTTCTTATATTGGATAGAAACCTTATTATTACTTGTTACCCTCAATGCTACTGGATAACATATGAGTTTGTCTTTCATACTGCACTGATCATGTGGCACATGACTTGACTTTTCAATAATAGTAGATTTAAAAAAAATTATAGTTAGAGTAATTATTATTACTAGTTCTCTTCATATGATATCCACACTGTGACCAATCACAGTAATTTCAACATCTTGTTTCTATGGAAATTTGGACCTCCTGGAGTGTTTCCAGTACAAAATTGTGAACATCCTGCACTTAGTCACAAGCCAGGAATATGTCTGGTTTTCTTTAAAGCAGCTAACAACAAGTTATTTGGGAATGTAGGCGGAGCTAACCTGTTCCGCTTCAACAAGTGGCACAACGGGAAATCCGTACGTTTGGATAAACGTGATGATCAGAAATCCAACCAGCGACATGAACACCGCCAGATACGAAGCCTGAATACGCATGCGTTACAACACGACTACCAGTGGCCGATTGGTAAGCTCCTATGAGTTGGTGCAGAAGCTCTCGTGTTCGACTCCACCTAATGTAATTGCAAAAAAATAATTAAAGAGAAACTCACAATCGTGATCGAGTTTGTTTCCAGTAACGCTTTCATATTCACCACCCAGACCAACGACTAAAATGAAACAATTCGATGAATGAATAATATTTCACAGCATGTTACTTCCGCTGGTCTACAATACCTAATTTGTATACACCAACGAAGGATTTACTCACCATAACAAAGGGATATGAAAATTTGAGATTAGCGAAAGTTGCAATGCATCAACATGATTTGTTTGTTATTTACTAATTGTAAGAAGAAAGACTATAAAGTTTCTTGTATGCTCGATCATAACTACAACCTTTATTATTATGGGAACATCTACTTATTGTAAGAGCAGGGATTTCCGGATTCTAACCGAGGGTTTCTGGGTTCTATCCAAGGGTTTCTGGGTTTTATCCGAGGGTTTCCGGGTTCTATCCGGGGGTACCCGGGTTCTATCCGGGGATTCCCGGGTTCTATCCGTACTGCCAACACTTACGTAGTAGATGGTCGCTCCGAACACGGACAAGAAACTGCTCCTTCCTTTGTTCTCGAAACTGTCAAACACTGAACATACTCACAAATATAGTACAACGTGGCCATAAATGCAATCGATAGCACACGGAATTGCAACAGCAGCCGAGTAAACTCCTCTGTTCCCAGTGACCTTTCCACTGACCTTTTACAGTGACTCAGTGTAAAAGTTCACTGAAAAGCTCGCTGGAAGCAGATGAGTTTACTACTGTAGCTGGTATGGATTAACAATTAGAAAGCTGCACATTCTAGTGCGATGAATGCCCTAAGGTACTGTGCTGAGGTTTCACATAAGTAACATTATATTTAGAGGCCATATTCTTGTTGTTTGTAGCATGAACTGGATGTTCTTCATTTTCACAAGAGATATCATAAGGCTAACCTCCATCTCCCCAGTACGCAAGAGCGCAGAAGAACAGAACAGTCGCATGCCAGGCGCCCAACGCGACGTTCGTCAAATGTCCCTGAATGCGTTATTTTTGTCTTGTCTAACGTAAATATAATACTTAGCTAGCTTGATCAAGTTTATCTAGTCTAGTCTAATCTATCCAGATGTGAGCATTGACGGGCTGAGGGCGTGGCTTCCCATCCTGACTGGTCAGGTCATACTGACAGGGACCAATCAAGGCCATAAGCCACGCCCCCCCCCCAAGTGGAAGTAGACCGTTCTTAACGAGTACGTTGTAGAAGTATCATAGTACCTTAATAGCATTTTGGTATTCCAAATAGAGCTGGGGATTCTTCGAGAGTGTCTGGGCGGGCAGTGGACGATCGAAGATGCCCATCACAAGCGGATACAAGCTGAAATAGCAAAGTCTGTTTATGTGGTTCTTCTTCCTTTCCCTTTTATTATACGGGCTTGGTGCCTCCAGCTTTGATGAGACTGACGTCCTAGCTTGGGAACCCGATGGACAGGCATGAGTCGAGTAGACTAGGGTACTGAGCTGAAGGCTAGTTAGCTTCCCCTTAGGTGTGAGACAAGTGAGAGATACAGTCCCAACAAGGCTCTTGTTGTTGTGACAATGAGTGACATGAAGCCGTAACGTTTTTTTTTCTTTGATTACAGGCTTCATCTGACGTCAAGCTTGCGGTTGTTAGTCAAAGTTGTCCAGAAACAAGTACCTGGTGTAGATCATATTGAACGAAAGAACATGCGTCGTATTGACGGGCGACATCAACGAGTTGCCAGCGGTGAATGTGAAGAAAAACTGCAAAGCACAAGTACGATTAAAAAGCTACTTGTAACTGTGTAGCCCGACTACTCTTTTTTCGTATCTTCTTTCGCTCTCACATGGTCTGCCAATGAATTCTACAAGGTGTAGCTCCTCTCCAGTAAGCTTTCCAGTTACCTTTTACACTGAATCACTGTAACAGGTCACTGAAAAGCTCGTTGAAAACTTTTACTACTTCGGTAAGAAAGAGGCCAATGCCAAGTCTACTGGGTGAGCATGTATGAGTTGCTCACAGCGCAACGCGTGCACATGCATCGCGTGCTTGGGGTAGTCCATTTGTGCTCAATAATACATAACTAGTCGAGCAATACCATGCCAAGGAAGGCGAATGCGTGTGTAAACAAGAACAAGTCTTACAATTAGTGAGATTCAGCCTAGCTCTATGGGTGTGTGCAACTCATGCAATAGTTCCAGTTTACTTCCCGACACTTACCAGAACGAACGTCTCGACGACATTCTTGTACAGGCTGAAGAGAATCGTCTTTCCCTGACGGAACAAGGCGAATGTGCCGTGGACGAGCAACAGCTTGTCGAGATGGCGGAACTGAACGAACACATATTGCCGATTGTATCATCACAACATCTCCATGCTTTCAAACGACTTCCATTTCGGCACACTATTTACATTTGCTTAGCATTGACAGTCTGGCTTGTAATAACCAAAGGTACAAACATTGTAAAGTTGGCTAATTTGTTTTCGCTACCTTGGTCACGTAATATTTTAAAAGCGAGTTCTTACAATTAGTGGAAAAAAGGTTAATTGGCCTTAGCTGACCATCGAACCTGCGCAACGGCAAAATCGGCGGACATGGCCGCCTGCATTCCCTCTTTCCCAGCAATTCCCACACCGACATCCGCTTCCTGAAGAACCGGGTTGTTAGTGTATTATTGCCTTACCGGACTCCGTTCTCTACAAATATCCGACTGCCGTTTTATAATGCAATCTTATTGTTATGTTTCTTGCCAATTACACAACTTAGTGACAATTCAGATTATTAGCAACCCTATGCGGTTTCACAACCTTATGAACCTGATTTGAGCTCTGAAAAGTGTGAATACACCTTCAAAGTTGATAATGAAGCAACAGTCGGATATTTGTATAGAACGGAGTCAAGTTTTTCAATAGTATTCATACAAAGGACAAATCGGTTAACGTTTAACTATAACACGTTTTCCGTAACAATCTTGTTATTCGTAACCATACTTGTATCATTGCCACATCGTTACCACCATCACCAATTGCCAGTACAGAACCGCAGGCATATCGTTTCACGAGTTTCGTCACGGCAGCCTGCAAAAACATATTGATTATTGATTAGTTGTAAGCATAGTTATTGATTATAGATATATTGATTACTTGCAAGAAAGCAGCATTGTATTCGTCCACTACCACTACAAAATTCTCGACATCTTGTACTTTAGTCACAAGCCTGGAATATGCCTGCCGCGGTAGCAAACCCCCAGAATCCGCGAGCTTGAACCTCGGAGGATCCTGTGAGCTCAATGGAAATGCACATTAGTTAGCAGAAACCTGAGAGGTTTCTAGCTCACAGAATCCGAGGGTTTTACTACCGCGGCTGGGCGGAAAAAGCACAGATTATACAAGTATTTCCGTTACGGTTGTGTTTCCTGTGGACCAACGAACTTATTGTTGGAGGAGCTTATTGTTAGTGTTCAAATCCCGTTCTTACCTTCTGTAACGGAGTGCATCGACAGCAGATGACCGCTGAAGCCTTCAGAGCGATCTGGATAAAGTCGATCTTGAGATGTGCTGACTGCAGGACATAGTCGAGTGCCTGAATGGTTAATCTTCTTGTGGAAATACAAAGTACCGTACTTCGCGATAACTAGAGTTGATGGGATTTCCACGCACTAGCTTCTCATTTTGCAAACTATACTATTGGCATATCTGACTCTGTTGTGTACAAATATGTGACTGTTGCTATACCAATTTTTTTTAGCGTTTTATAATACCACAATATGATGTATCTACTATAATAGTTGTTCGTTCAAATTACCGTAATCTGCATACCTGCGCATCAACAATCAGCGATAGTCGCATCTTCGCCTGGAGTCTGACTGGACCGAGTTGATCGATCCACGCACGAAGCAGCGATTCCGTGTCCGCGAAGGAGGTTGACGATAGGACGAGCAGAGGAGCGTCATTGGCGAGGAGACGACAGGAATAACCTGATGGAGTAGCTGATCTTAGCATTTTGGGTAGAGAAACGAAGAATTTTTTTCTCCTTACACTTATAAACTTAACCACTATCAACGGAAAACAAACTAATAACTATGTCTATCAAGTGTTTCCCTTTTTAAGCAAAATCATAGAGTAGTATATAAGAGACACACGATCGTCATTCGTCATTCCATCTTTGTGATAAGCCCTATGACCCGCCTACTTGTGTACATTCACAGCTGCCACAGTAATAAACCCACCGGATTCCGTGAGTTCTGAACCTCCCAGGTTTCTGCTATTTAATGGGAATGTCCACTGAGCCCGCAGGAAACTGCGAGGGTTCAAGTTCGCGGATTCCTGGGGTTACTACCATGGCTGTTGTAGTGTGGAATTACCTACCAATGTTCATTGCGGTCTCGAGTTTGTCGCCGGTCAACACCCAGACACTGATGCCCGCGGCTTGGAATCGACTGATCGTCTCTGGCACAGCCTGAACAACCCATGAAGAACAATGCAATCTCAAAGGAACCCGAATGGAACCGTAGGGTGAGATTGTCAACTTACTTCCTGTAGCTTGTCTTCGATAGCCGACGCTCCTATCAATTCAAGATTCTGAAAGTTACAGTGAACGCACTTTCGTAGTTAAGTGAAGATTTAAGAGAAAACATAAAGGATATATTTGTGTTCCTCAGTATGAACCAATTCACGTTTGAGTCGACTCTAACAATAAAATATCGAACTCTACTTGTTTTCGTGCTTTGCAATTTCCCTTATTGAGCACATCAGCCTACCCGTATGATCTTATTCTCGGCTTCTCTCAGCGCCTCTTGTCGATTGACGATTTGCGTGGACGCCTCGGTGTACAGCGGCAGCCAGGCATTGTACTCCTCCGGTGAGATGACACGACACGCGAAGCACAGCGTGCGCATGCCTGAATGTATGGAATAGCCTACTATGCAAAAAAGTGGAATAACCTGGTTTCTGTAACCCCTATGACCATTAAGGCTGAATTTGTCATGATAATCTTATTGTAGTATTGGCACACCTGATTCCGTTCGGTACAAATATCTAACTGTCACTGCATGGATACATCTTATTGTTAGGGTTCTTTCCCATCACGCAAACTTGCTAAAGTGCTCAAATGCTTCGCAAACCAAATTCCGTTTCACAAACTTGTGAATCTATCATGAACAGTGAAAAACATGAATACGCTTAAAAATTGTAACGATAATCGGGTATTTGTGTGGAACGAGTCAGATATTCCGGCATTTCTGCATAAGGGCGTTATGCGCTCTTTCGCACGCACGACCGGAGACGCTTTGGCTTAAGCTTAGTAAAGGGCGCGTCGGTGGTCGCGCGTGCGTGTGTTCGAAAGAGCGCATTACGCACTTATGCAGAAGTGCCGATATTCCAACAGTACAAGGAATCCTCTCACACTTTTTGGGAAAAGCAATTAGTCGACCAATATCATTTTCTTGCAGTACGAGCCATTACCTTTTCTTGCGAAATCGCCCAGGTGCGACTCGAGGCGCGGCACCAGCGTCTGGCTCTGCGCCGATAAGTTCTTCATTATGGTCGTATCCTGAGAGGTACAATATAGCATTACTGTTAACCGATAACATTGCTTTCTTGAGAACTTCTAGTAACATTTTTTAACGTGTCTGATAGGTAGAGGCACTCACAGTGAGGTACAACCATAACGAGAAAGTGTCTCAATTAGCTTTCATTTAGCCACTAATTAGCATACACGTTAGAGTAAGTAAAAATAAATGATGTTAGATAGTTTTAGCTACTTATTGTTAGTAATTGAGCTTAGTCGGTTTCGGTCTCTAGCGTCTGACCGGCTAACCTCTTCCCGGAGCGAGACCATAGTCAGAGACGACTCTGAGAAAATTGTTTAGAAAGTAAGTGTTAGATTGTAAGAAAACGTGCAATGTAAGTTATTGTTAGTGCAAACCTATAATAG
>JACMIJ010000872.1:0-15024 GCA_014805365.1 Koerneria luziae
TATCAACAACCCCCCCCCCCCCCGAGTAGCCACCAACTTGTAACTTTGCATGCGATATAAGAGAGCGTCGGTAAACAAAAATTACTACTATCATCACAAGCACTAAATTATATCATATAATAAACTTATGCAAATAGCACAGCTATTATTATATATTAGTACTTCACTTCCTTAACTCCCAATTAACAAATCAGTGAAACCCAAGTCCTGTACTTCTGCCAATCAAACGAATAAACTAGCCGTTTATCTCAAACTGCGGCCCGGCTCCCTCGGTTACCGCCCCGCAGGCTATACGGCCTTGAATCGGGAGGATTTTTCTTTACTTTACTTTTTATCTCAAACTAAGCTAACTACCAATCTCAACCCACTTTGAAGCGACAGAAAACAATATACAAAAGCAATAAAATGCTTAAATAGTAGCAACCTTGGTACTTTGTTTATACTTAATGTTTAATAAAACGTATATATGTATAAAACAAGTTTATAAAGTATCAAAGTAGCAGCGAACGAACCCCTTGCCATCGGCAATCTTCATGCGATTCTTGGCGGAGTTGCCGCCCTTCTTCGAGTGCACTTCGACCGCCTTCAGCACCAGCTCGGCGGCCTCGACCATCGAGAACGCGGACGCCGGCACGCACACCACCAATCTGCAAAACGGGTTGTACAACATAGACAAGCACTTTATCTTTCAACGAATACATGACCGCTCTTGATAGGTACAATGAACATGCCCGTCTCCTTTCCCGTTTAGTATAGGTTATCTGTAATTCCTTAATCCCGTTCTAACCCGTCATTTATTCATTTCTCTACGTACTTTAGCTCCCCTCACGTATGTAGAGAACCGTCACCTTACAGGGGGGTCGGAAACCGTTAATTCTTTGACACCATACATCGACGTGTTACGTTTCCATATTTTCGAAAACGGGATGACTCTCTAATTTAGGACGCCAGAAACGAGGTGCCTGTTGAAAATATAGGCTAATAAAATGGGTGCTTCCAATCTTAAGGTACACCAAAACAGGGTGCACCCACGTTATCAATAACCTAACTGTCGATGTATGACGAACACCCATAAAAGGGTAGTATTTTCTTTCAAACAATCGTCAAAAGGTGCTATCTACGACTAGCCGTCAATAGGTACCGATATCACTAGACACCATCAATGGGCACCACCCGATGGCTCCCTCCGTTAACCGCAACCCCGCAGGCTACAAGGCCTTGAATCGGAAGAACTTTACTTTACTACTAGCCAACAACCATAACAGGGTTGTGCCTTCCTGCGAACACCCATAAAAAGGTGGTACGTTCAACATCATCCGCCTGGATTTCAGAGGCAAATGCGGATAACACAGAAGGTTCAACAAACATTTACATATGTCAAAATACTCACCTTTGCCCGCTGACGTACTTCTGGATACCGTGCGCGCTGCTGGTGTCGCCCTCGGGCGCTGGAATCGGCTCGCACAGATCACTCGATCGGAACACAATGGGTGCGCGAGTGGGAAGCGAATTCTCTGCAACAAAACGAATTGAATTCGAATAAACAAACAAACAAAAAACTACTGTACTTTTTAAAAAGAAAAAAACTTTATAACAATAACTTAATTAAACAATTTATAACACAAACTTTTCTTGTTGTCTCAAAGAAGGAAATCAGTTGATATGCCGCACATCCGATGTTTTTTCTGTTCCATATTTGTACAAAGTTACCGGCTGCCTCATTTCATTGGCTCACTGACTAGTCGACTCATTCACTGACTTATCCATCATCCATTAACTAACTAACTCACCGGTTCATTCCTTGACTCTTTAACTCGTCAACTCATTAAATAACTAGTCGGCTCATGCACTGGCTCATCGTTAACTAACTAACTCATTGGCTCATTCATTGACTTATTGATTAGTCGACTCATGCTCGTTCACTGGCACCCTAACTCATCAGTTCATTCATTGACTTATTGGCTAGTCGATTCATTCATTTACTCATCGAATCATCCATTAACTCACTAACCCATCTGCTCACTGACCAGTCAACTCATTAACTCTTCGTACCTCCAGCACGTCGCTTGCCCATATCGGCATACTTCCATATCTCCTCCAGCTGCAGCATGCCCTCCGGCTTCTTGTCGGCCGCTCGCAGCTTCTCCAGAATGTTCACGAGCACGTGATTCGCCACCAGCGGCGGATCGTCATCTTTCACTGAACAGGGAAAAGTTACTTTTCTACAAAAATTACCGCCCCACCCTCATAGCTCTGCTTCCGTCAGATCCGTCTATCCTAGAGAGGTATTCGCGTTTGTGAAAGCCGGGTAAACTTATCTTGTTAGTACACTTGCCTTATGACTAAATGCCTTGAACATGCGGATAAAGCTGCTAAAGGAGGGAAGGAATACAATAATCGAGAAGTAAAC
Organism: Koerneria luziae; assembly: GCA_014805365.1. Classification (NCBI taxonomy): domain Eukaryota; kingdom Metazoa; phylum Nematoda; class Chromadorea; order Rhabditida; family Neodiplogasteridae; genus Koerneria; species Koerneria luziae. The sequence goes on from JACMIJ010000872.1 coordinate 2,411, forward strand.
CACCTATTAATACTTCATTCAGATAACGTCAATAACATAATACTTCTCATGGCTCCCAAATGTTGCGGGTCTACTACGCTCATATTTCTGCCACAAATGGTTCACCTAATATCTGAACTTCTCTCCACCATTCAATACTTCTCCCAAATAGTTCTATAAGATAATCTTCCTATAGTATATACGGCGTATGTCTGTTAGTCCTTCATATGACGCATTATTAATAAACTTATGCATGTATTATACAAGTTACTGAGGGTGGTTTCTCGACTTCTTTAAAACCTGTTTAGTCAAAGCAACAATATTTAACTGTTTGCTATCACTGTCCATGCACATTTACCCTAAACGTGCTGCAGCAAACAAACAACACATGCACCGAGGAACGCAAAGAAGACGATAGCAACGAATGCAACCCAGAAATACCAAACCACTCATGACCAAACTACAAGCAACAACTACCGCACACCGCTTAATCTCCTGCAGTACCAAGAAGAGCAACTCATAAACACCCAAAACGCACATCGCCGCGAGACCAAACCACAAGCAACAACTACCGTACCCCGCTTAATCTCCTGCAGCACTAAGCAGAGCAACTCATAGACACCCAAACCATTCATCACCATACGACCAAACTACAAACTACCGTAACCTCCTTGATTTCCTGCAGCACTAATTGTAAGAAGAGCATCTTATAGACACCCAAACCACTCATCACTGTGAGACCAAACTACAAACAACTATCGTACCCTGTTTGATCTCCTGCAGAACCAAGAAGAGCATCTTATAGACACCCAAACCACTCATTTCCACGAGACCAAACTATAAACAACAACAACTACCGTACCCTGCATGACCTCCTACAGTACCAAGAATAGCAGCCCAAAATACCACCCCACTCATCAACACGAGACCAAACTACAAACTGCAAACTACCGTACCCTCCTTGATCTCGTCATCGTCGCTGATGGCATCGCCCTTGGTAGGATCGATCTCCTTACCGTCCTCCTCCTCTTCCTCTTCGCCCTCGTACTTGTCAAACTCGATCGTCTCGAACAAGTTACGGCACTAAAAAAATCAATATTAAAAAAAAACGCAAAATGGCTTTTATAAGACTACTACATATAGGCGCAATACGTTGGCAAGTCGTTGCCATCGTTAAACCAAGAAGTAAGAAGTTTCTGTTAGTCCTCATTTTGGTCTAAAACTCACGAAAAACAATATTCCTAGCAATGAGATAAACTATATAAATACTTTACAATGGTCAGGTTAATATGTTGAGACAAATCGGATCTATGTATGCACCAGAAACACGTCAACGAACAAGTACAGTACCTGATCCTCCGATGCGAAGATACTCTGCCAGTGCGCAACAGTGGCCGACAGTAACAGCATGCCCTCATCCTGGAATTGTATTCATTACGTAATAACAAGCATATTTCCTAACAATGTTACATTTCTTCTTATTAACAATCATTACTAAATACTCATACAGTCGTTATTCCAATTTTAATTTAAGCTCGCTCTGAGGATTCCCATTGATCTTACAAATCAACAAACTAGAACATTGGAATCTAGGACCGCTCCTGGCGTCCTAGATTAGAGGGTTACCCCGTTTCCAAAATATAGAAAGTGACATGTCAATGTCAGGGGCATACAATGTGTAGTTTCACGCATAAACTGTACTGCCAGTTATGTATGTACCTTGATCTCCTGCTTCTCATTGTTCAGCTTTCGGAAGATGCGTCGGAGCAGCTGTCTGGCGGACGACTTCTGCTCGCGGAAGTCGAACCACGACTGGCGTACCTAAAACAACGTTTTTCATTTTTTTACAGACCAAAATTCTTGTAAACGAGATATTTCCAGGAACAAATCATACGCATTAGTTGTGCACACCTGTACAAATCATATATACAAAATGAACTTTATATGCCATCTTCAACCCACTCTCTCATGCTCACTGCTTGCAGGATCCAAAAAAAAGATAATTTTAATAATTTCAGCATCTAGCTAACAGCATGTTGCTACCGCTGGTTTACAGTTTTTACATATGCTAACAACGAATTTACTCACTCTAACAAAGTGATATTTAAATTAGAGACCAGCGGAAGCTCCACTGTATTCACATAACGTGCGCCTAAAGCTGTCTAATCCCAAAATTCCCCAAAATTACCGTATTCTTCGCCAGTTCATCTGCCGGATCCGATGCGATAATCGTATTGAGCGCTTTCAGCGCAGCGATCACATTCGCGACGTACGACGCCGGTGATGCGGCCAGTCTGAACAATAACTGTAGTTTGTAGTTTAATCTGAAACTGAAGTACAAAAAGGATACTATTGATCGTAGATCAGAGATCAAAAACTGATCTTTGAACATACTTTACGAGTGCCCGGCAGACACGATACGGCACATCCTTGCGCAGCTCCTTCTCTTCCTCGGTCATATTCGCCTCCGGCACCGGCTGCTCCTTCACAGGAATGTCCTGAACCAGGAAAGATCAAAGATCAAACGCCATACATCAATTATCACCCAAGACACTTTAAAGAAGAAGCAAAGACACTTTATAAGGTAAGGTATCGTGAAGTGTAACGCCTTTAGCATTGCCCCAATGATACTTCTGTACATTCTCAAATCACAAAAATGCCAATCGGCAATGCAATAACGCCAATATAATCCCCCGTTATTCCAAAACAAAGAAGCCTCTACATAAAGAGATTTGCTGTATTTGCCTGTTTCCAAGTATATGCCATGAGAGTTAAATAAAGAAAGCGGCAAAATAAAGGGTACAAACTGCACTGTAACTGTAATTGTGCGTAAATCGTATAAACTTTTCAAATTTACAAAGTAACTCACGTCATCGTCCTCGAGCACGAGACAATCCCGGTCGTCCACCTTCTCCTCTTCATCCTCCACCTGCAACTGCACCAAGACTTAGAATACAAAATGCGTAATTTAAAAAAAAAAGCAAAGCAAACAGTGTATCATTGGGTATTAAGGCGCCGCCCAATATGAGAACCGCCTGGATAAGAACCCTCGAGCAATGCTCGCTAATTTGATTATCCTTTGTCCGAGGGTTATTATCAAGGCGGCTGTTATTCTTGGCGACGCCGTTATTAACACATCATCGTCAGCAAGTTCTACGTTTCTACTACCGCACACATAACTAATGCTCTCAATTCTCTGATAAAACCCTCTTGCCTTCTGCCTGGTGAACAGTGAGCGGTTAAAATCCGATCAGTACCGATAGGGAAATACTAATTATACAAGACGACGAAGTCGGGAGACTTTCGTCTCTCGACGAGGACGAGGGTATAATAACTAGTTCTGAACACACTCCTATGATTCGTCTTTATGTTTCTCATCTCATTTCTAGGGTACCGTAATTTGTAGTCTCTCTATTCCAACTGTACCTCTTTCTCCTCTTCCTCTTTGAACAGCTTCATGTCAACGAGACGTCCGAGCAGTGTCGCACACAAACTCTGAATATTGTTGCTTTAAATAACTATATTTTTAAACAAAAAAAAACAACACAACAAAAACCAAGAACCTGCATTCTTTTCACGTTGTTTTCCCACACTAATGTTGCTTCCACTTCAATCATACATGAAGACAACTCTTCTGCAGCAGTAGTAAACCTTTCCAGTGAGCTTTCCAGCGACCTTTACAGCTAGTGTAAATATCAGTGAACAGCTCACTGGAAACAGAGGGGTTTACTACAGCGACTACTGTTTCAGGCACAATAACCGCCGACAAATTGGAGAATCGCTTCTTCACCAAACCTTTATTTCAGTAAGCTGGCCAGAACTGACCAGCTCACCACACCGCCAAGCAAGAGAACAAAACTGTCGCTCCGCCTCCAAGGCGGTGCGTGCTTGACAGATATTACACTTTAATAAACATAATCTATACATCAAAATTGTGTCACACAATACGTCTATTTTGTACACCCCCCCCCAAAAAAAAAAGAATCCTCACCACAAACTTGACGTGTTCGTCATCCTTGTGCTTGATCTGCAGGAAGGCGATTGCCGCCTGGAGTCGCGCGTTGCACTTCGCGTCCGTCGTGATCCGCTCCACCAGCGTCACGCGGAACGTCGCGTACTCGAGGAACGAGGACAGAATCTGCAAATCAGGAACGGAATACCCTACCTCCTGCTTGCATCAATCTCCTGACTATAGCTCATTTTCACTCACCAATAATCTCTCTTCCCCATCATATTCTCATCCCCTCATCATTGTTAAGATGTTGCATCATTTTGCATCGGCAACGAATAAAGAAAGTATATTCAGTGAGCGTCAGAATGAGAAAACGCCGGCGCAAACGCTGTGCGTCAAGCAGCGTTACGCCGCCACATTTGCTGGTTACTGTATTAAACAGGAAACAAACAAACAAACAAACAAGCAAACACAACGTTCCTGGCCTTCTTCAGGACTTCCTAGGTGGCGAAATGAATTGAAAACGGGAAAATTTTGCTTTTTAGTATCAAACCAACATTTCCCTTAGTAAAAGCACATTGTTTCGATTACTTGCATGTTGTTAATTTCACTATTCATAAATGCACAAGACAAAAAAACAAAATTCAATGCAAAAAAAAAAGCTATGCAACATTAAGAACTATTTTAGTCTGTAAAGCTTTATGCCTTACAAACAACGTGTGCATACCTCGAGGGTCTCACAGTGCACCGAGCGTGCGGTATTCGGTGGCACATCCTTGGCGTCAATCAGTTTCTCCTTCGGCTTGTTCGGCCGAGTGAGCATCAGTTGTGTCACTTGCATCCACACGGATCTACAAGAGAAATGTTCTCAATTACAGCACACAGAGTTGCCATAACACTTCAAACTACAACTTTTGTGCAGAACAATATACAAATTGTGGTTATTTAAAAGCAAAACAAAGTTCCCCCGAGTTAAAGCAATTCGCCAAATCCGGAGAAGGGCAGGACGTTGTCCGCACGGAGTGAGTGCTTTGTGTCACTACCAATTGCCAACCCCAGAGGGATGGATGACACCTTGCTTTGGTCGGGACGTTATCGAAGCCGGCTCTCATGCGTAGCATAGGGTGTCCCCTACTGCCACTACACTATGACGTCCACAAATGGTTGTGTAACACACGGTATTTAACACTTACTCGAAAACACCATTACACCAACATCGAAACACACAAGATAACAAAGATCAGACGCGCAAACCTGGCGAGTTGCGAGATGAATGCGGGTGACAGGGAGAGCAGACGCGGGAAGAACGCCGATACGCACTGACGCACATACGGTGCACTCGACAGCAGCACCTGGAACACGTCTTATACTCGTGCACAAGGGCAAAGAAAATGTTTTGCCCATAATAATATATTTCTTGACGGTTCTTGATGTGCCAGAGGGACGATCCCATAAGCGCACAAAATCCCGAAACAAACCATAATTTATTATTTAAACTAAATAGTAAGTGTATTTCAGCATGTAACTCAAGTTATGCTCGATTTAGGGTCATATGATTCGATTTAGGGTCATATGATTTAGGAGTAAGTGTATTTCAGCATGTAACTCAAGTTATGCTCGATTTAGGGTCATATGATTTAGGGTCTATTCATTCGTTCGTTTTGTGCGGTCGCTTCTCATTTTCTCTCCCCGATGGACGCTTTTATTCGACAAATTTCTCAACTCACGGAACTGCTGATCAACTTATCGAAGACCGTCGTGTCCCAGCAAGAACTTATCGCTAAGCAGTCACAAAGGATTCTGGAACTAACATCGGATCGACCAATGGAAAACAAGCGAGAGAGGCAAGTCGTCATTACGAATCTGCCACCCACAACCCCTGAAGATGACGCCTCTCTGACCCGAGACCTGTCAGGCATCCAGGGTCTCTCGTTTCGCCCCTCCAAGAACGGCATAGTCGCTCCATTCCTAGTTGTCGCGTTCGAATCAAAGGAGAAGAAGCACGTGGCTATGAAGAAATTCGGAGAGGTCGCAACGAAACGAGCATTGCCGACGGCTACCCGATGCCGCCCGAACTATACTGTGGACGAGAACAAGCGACATCGGGAGGCGTGGAAGGACGCGATCGACAGGAACAACAAAGAAGGGAAGCGATTATGGACAGTGAGAGGCCTCCACGTCGTGCCCGTTGGAGAGCCAGGAGAATGGGAAGTGCGACATCGAGGACAACAGCCACCACCACAACCAGTCCTCTCATCTCCTCCCCCTGACGACCAGCATGTGACCAGACGACGAGTGAAGCCATCCACAGGTCCATTTGATCCCCTTATCGATGCAACTGGCAAGCTCCCTCCGATACCACCGTTTCCTAAGAATCACAACAACCCCGAGGCTCTTAAAGCATTCGAGGCCGCTCTTGACATATTACGATTAGCACAATATATTCCCAAAACTTAAAAATACCGTATTTCAGTATTTTTCATTTATCTAACACAAAGCTTATCTCCCTCACGTTGTAAGTGCCTCGCGCCTGATGTGTTGTAACATATTCACTTGGTGGATAAAGTATATATATGCCAAATCCTATACTGATTGGTTGCTTACTGAAAGAAATAGAAGCTCGTGCGCTTACTATTTGTGCGCTTATGGGACCGTCCCGTGCCAGAGACACTTTGGTAATAGAACGGACAATCCTAGCGGTCTAATGTGCACCGTGTGAACCACAACATTCTAGAACTTTCTTTCCCTGTTTTCGTGCACACAATCACTATCCCTTTACCCAAAAACTTGGCAATTTGCCAAGATACAGGCAACAGCAACAACACCAAACACGCGCTAACCGTCGCGATCGGACTCGCCGCATCGAGGAACTCCTCGCTGGCCGCGTCGCGGATGATCACGTCGGTGGTCGGTGCCGGCAACAGGTGACACAAGATCGAGATCGAAGCTGGCTGCAAAAAAAAACACACTGTCAGAATGCTATTGTAAACTTAACGAAGAAAATGTTGTAGGTGGAACCATCAAACTCCTACCAAAATCTCAGAGTGGGATCACCGTGCATTTCGGTAGTTTATGGTGGAATCACCAAATCAATGACTAACATAGTACAGCTGGCAGTGCTACCGTAATCTTTCGAGTTGGGGCTAGGTTATCCGTGCAGGAGTCCGACACACTCATAGTGAGAAGGTTGTTTTGGATAGCCGATCATCGTACTTTAAACACAATGCTCACCTGGACATGAGGCCGAGACGCGGCAAAGTCGGCGATACGACGAATCACTCGGGTGGCCGGTGACTGAAACATTACACGACTATCACCATCGTGATCCACCAATGTTAATGTCATGTCGTGTATGTCAACTACCAAGGGTCACCCCGTTATAATGCGACTTAACTTATTATAAGTAATAACTCTTATAACTTATGTAACATTACTTATACATATAATACATAGTATCTATCCTGTAAACTATCCTGTCCATCGTACTATCCATGGGACGATCCCATAAGCGCACACAATGACTTGCGCACAAAAAATAACTTGCGCACAAAAAATAACTTGAACCTTAAACTAACTAGTAGCTGTATTTCAGCATGAGTTATGCTCAATCTATTACCAAATGCCAGAATTTGTGTTGATTTGTAGCTTACCGACAGGAAAATGAGCTTGTGCGCTTATGGGATTGTCCCCTATACATAGTATTCTGTATACCATTCGCTCCCAGTCCGGTTCCGCATGCGTCATGAGTGCCATGAGCGTGCGCAGACAGTGTCTTCGCAGTTCTCGTCCGACCGGTCCGACCTCCTCCGCGAATCCGTTCATGCCACTCGTCATCTTCCACACGTTCGAGATCATTCCGACCATGTTCACCGAGATGCCCTGGAAAAAATTAAAAACAGCTTACAAATTCCATTCACACATATTTACTCATTTAAAACGCTACCAATATACAACTTGCCAAGTCGTAGCTACTTCAAATAACACTTTCTTAACGTATTGCGCCTAATTATTTTCAACTTTAACATCGGGAAGCTCCGAGCTGCACATTACCCATAAGTGTTGAAGACATACGACATTCGATCTTTGAAATGAAGATAACGATAGGCACAACATACAATTCACGTTAAGAAAATATGGTTCAACAAGCGTGTTCATAACATTAGCCCGTTACCGAATAGCTTAGAAAATGAATAAATATATAAAGATATAAAAAAAACTTGTAACAAACTGCGCACCTTGATATCACCCGACACCCGGATTGCGCTTTCATAGATAATGGTGAAGATCTCCAGGGCGGTAATCGTGAACTCGACGAACAGCGACGAATCCTCGCATTCCACGGACGAACCGAGCTGCCACATTGTCGAGCGGAATGACTGCGATTTCTGCAAAACAAAAAAAAAAACTTTATTAAGTTATTACAATTAAATAAACTTTATTAAGTAACTTTATTACTTTAGTTACTACTTTATTCATAAAATTGTAGTTAATAAGAAACGAAGAACAAAAAACGCAGAACCACCTTTGCACAACTGCCAGCATATGAGTACCAAAAACCCTTCAATACTTAGTTACAAATGCAAAATTTCAAAAAAATTCCACTTGTCCCCCCCCCGCTCCCACCTTGAACAATTCCTCGAGAGCGGTCGGCAATCCGTTCCTTATCGCGTACGAGATGGCGGTCAGTCGGTCCGGCTCACTCTTCGCATCTGAACATGCAAAAAATTCATTATTTTTAAAGTTCTTAAAACTTTATTTGAAAATTTCCTACTCTTTATATTATACAAGCTTTTTTAAAACTTTCGTACCAGTCATTAAAGTTATTACTAATTCTACGCATCTTAATTGTTAATTGTATCAACCATGCATATAGACGCGGCACGTTATAATGCGGGGTGATACTCATATCTTGCGGTCATAGCTATGCTTCCATCGGAGCCGACTCTCCCAGAGGAGGGGTAAAGTTGTAATTTGCGTATGTGAAGGAGGGGTAAAGCACGTAAAAATGCAGAAACTGTATAAATATGCGGGGTAAAATGTGCGTTATGTGCTCAAAAGGAGGGTGCACTCCCATGGAAGTCGGCTCCGTGGAAACGGTGGTATGCTTGCGGTCGATTTGAGGGTGCTTTACACACAGACAAGCAACCAAATGCGGGATGAACCTACGTTCTTACGAACCTTGTTTATTTATGTATGATATCAAGTGCCATACCACCGCTTCCACGGAGCCGGCTCCCATGGGAGTGCACTTTTACCCCACCTTTTGAGCACATAAAACACATTTTACCCCGCATATTTGGACATTTTCTACATTGTTACATGCTTTACCCCTTCTTCACATACGCAAATTACTACTTTACCCCTCCTCTGGGAGAGTCGGCTCCGATGGAAGCATAGCTATGTCAAGTGCTATCACGACCAGTAATCATATAATGCTATAATTGCACGATCAACAACATCTTCTCAAAAGCTGTAAAAGCCATCAATAACAAAGGCTAGCAGCCTAAAATTCCTACTGTTCCTATAAAAAAGGTGCGTAAACGAACTAAACGCTAGTAATAGTTCAAAGCTTTGATCTACCCGACGGAGTGAGGATGTGCTTGAGTATACGGAGCACGACGACAATCGCCGGTGGTTGATCACCGTCCACGTAGCGTTTCAGCAATCCGTACATTCTGAAAGCAATATGGAATATTGACGTCTACAACAACAACCGAACAAAAATAATGTGATATCACGGTTAAATAATATTGTTATCAAAATGGCAGCCTCATTTTAAAGAGAGACAGCAAAATCACAATCCACATCATGTGAGCAGTGAGACTTCCACCGGTCTCAATTTTTTTTTATTGCTTTGTTAGAGAGAGAGCAATACATTTGTATTCGTATGCAAATTAAATTCTGTAAGCCTGTGGAATCAACAATCTCTCTCTATTTCTCTCTCTCTCTCTCTCTCTCTCTCTCTCTCTCTCTCGCTCTCTCTCACACTCACTCTCACTCTCACTCAATCTCCCACCTCGTTCGCATATTCGCAACCACTTTCGGAGGCGGATTCGATGCCGACGGCACGTACATCTCTGTCGACAGCGCCTGAAACAGGGATGCCTTACCACACACAAAAAACCGTACAAGACAATTCGACAAAAACATTCAGGACAATGTACATCACAACTTTCGATCAGCATGTTCACTAACATGATTCTGATAAACATACTATATCACAAGTTTCACCCCTCACAAGTTGTCTATCGGACAATTCAACAACGGGACACTTCAGGAAGGCTCACAATTGCGCTATACTTGCCGAATTGTCCAATTTGCAGAATAATCCACTTGATGTACAGTCCAATCGCTGAATTGTCCGATTTGCTCAGTTACCATCTCACACATTTTCTTCTTCAATGCTCAGGAAAATTTTTAAAAAAAAATTATTCATATCATTCAGGAATCGTTCAGGAATCCAAAACTGTCACCTACAAGTGTTACTGCCCTATTACCAGTAACCTTGTCGATAGAAATATTCTATTCTATTCTAAGAACATGTGTGGTACGGGTAACTAAGCAAATTGGACTATATACTTCCCACTCACCTCCCAGTACGAGTGCAGTTGCGAGGCGGCCGAGAGCGATGCGTTCTTGAGCATGCGGGAGTAAAACCGGCTGTATCGCAGCCAGAACCGGCCGGACCGAACCTTCTTCGCCAGCGTCGACATCAACTCGATCGTGTAGCCATACGAGGCGGACGCACGCAGAGTCGGCAAGAACTTCTGTAATCATAAAAGTAAGGTAAAGTTAAGTTCATCTGAATCAAGGCTTATGCACCTGCGAGGCGCCCAACAAAAGTAAAGTTATCCCCTTCATACTTCTATCTGAGCCGATGGCTCTCTTCTAGACAAAGAGCAAAGTAGGTATTGTAATCTATAAAGTACATTGTAAAGCACGTACAAATGTGAAAAGTGTGCAAATATGAGGTTTAAGATATCCTTTTAATACTAAAAGAAAGAGCAAAAGTGAACAAAAGTCCCGTTGAATCGGTAGCATTGCTAGTTCATGTTTACGTAACCCTATTGGTAGAACATGAAAGACAAAACCATACGGACCCTGCATTGCGGGAATGGGAAGAAGGAAGGAAGAAGAAGAAGAAAAACAAAAACCAACCGTGTATTTCTCCTTGTTATCACCAGCGAGGAGTACGATATTCACCAGCTGCGAGTATCCACACTCCGAGAACACGAATATGACCGCCGCTTCGCCTAGAAAACATCTATGATTTTTTTTCAACTTTAAAGGAACTAGGGGATTCCTACTCAGCATATATGGACACGGCATGTTCGTTTTGTGGAATAAGGGGTGACTCCCCATACAGAAACATGTATACGGGGTGATACTCATATCTTGCGGTCGTTTTGCGGGGTACTTCACATAGACAAGTAAACAAATGCGTTGTGACCCTACGTTCCCAGGAACGTCCTTGTCCATGTATGCTACACAGATGGTGGAGACGGTAGAGTCTACCAGATGATCAATGGGCAAGCATACGTGATCAGCACGTGCTATGAAGATCTGCGCTGTGACACTGATAAATTGTACTGTATTGTAGTCCTACAACTTCAGTAACACTCTATGTACAAACACGTAAGCCATAGTAAATCATACATGGACACGTTCCTGTTTTTTTTGGAATACGGGTGATACTCATATCTTGCTGTCGATTTGCGGAGTGCTTTACACAGACAAGTAACAAAATGCGGGGTGACCCTACGTTCCCAGGAACGTCCTTGTAGATGTATGTAGTAAATCACAAAGTAACACCAACCCAATTCGGTGATGGTCAGCCGTAGCAGTTGATGGAGAACGGAGACACGCGCCTCCTCATCCAGCGTTTCGAATGACAACCTGAACATACAATGTGTTATAATAAAGCATATGTAAAAAGGAGAGTTAAACGTTTGTTATATAATTATACGTAAGATAACAATTGGAAAGGAAAAATATCACACATTAGTGCTGCAGGTGACTCAAACATAACCGTATTTTCATTTCTTATTGTTAAAGGAGAACAATAATATATATTGCTTCTGCATAACATTAGCAGAATTTCCCACATAGATATCCCTCCATAACCACTCACAATCAGTGTTCAGCCGACTCTTACCTCTTGTTCACCTCGATCAGTTGATCCAGCAGTTGTAGAGTGTAGAGTCGATGCGCGATCACATCCGCGAGTCGACCTCCGGACGGTTGCTCGTCCAACAGCGGAACTTCGTCGAACACACGAAGGAAACCCTGCGGAAGAAGAAAGTGAGTCTTCTTGAAAACCTTTTTGTGAAAAACTTCTTTAAAAAGCAATACATTGCTTAGAACAAAGGATGGTATTTCCTTTATGAAATGAAGTTTTTTGGAACAAGCCCAAACCACAATACCATATGCAAGTTCTCGGTGCCAAAGGTTTTGTAGAGAAAAAGAAAAGAAAGTTGCTAATTGAACGATACTTGCAAAGATAAATAGCATATCAAACTGCAAGACCTGTATGAAAAATATTATAAAGAAATAGCCGCGATCATTTTTAGAATTCGAAAATTAAGTCATATTTTGGCGGCGAAACACCAAACAACCGACAACTTCAACTTCTCAGTGCTGAACAGTCCCTCAATTGTCTGATAAGCAGTTCTAACCAAAAACG
>JACMIJ010000873.1:0-15023 GCA_014805365.1 Koerneria luziae
CCAACCATTATTACTTTATGTTCTACTCTACTTTTTATTCTACAGTTGCTATACAATATAGTTTGTATGCGCAATGTTGTTCGCATGTTCGGGTTTTTTCTTGCCAGCCATGTAGTTTCCATCAATCTGCCACATTTTTGTTCAAGGGCATATCGAGAATGCACCGCATAAGTAGTGAGGAAGGACGCGCGCGAAACGATGCGCGACGCGCAAAACAGCTGGCGTCTTCCTTTTCTGTCGCGAAAAGTTGCATGGTCGTGTCGTTGTCCTTTCGGTTCCATCCTTCCTCTTACAATTATGCCTCTACTAGTTCAGTAACTCGAAGTGAAGCTTCTGACTAACTTCGTCTCCAACTTGTAACAAGTTGTATGGTTACGACTGGCTGGTTGGCTAGTAAGACAAAGGCTAAGACATCCTATTAGAAATTAAAGGCATTTAGCAAACCAATGGAATCCTTTATTGCGTCTAATAAAACGAACAAGTCAGATACCCTGATTCTGTTTTTTTCCTTTCTATTGGAAAAGCACAAGTATACACAATTCTGCATGAGCTTTGTTTGTTTTCGGTTGTGAGCAGTGTTTTCTACTGGCGCGCGCCTTTCACTTCTCCTTCGGGTGCAATTCATCATCAACGGCACATCACCGACAAATAATGACCAAACACAGGCAGAGAGAGAGAGAGAGAGAGAGAGAGAGAGAGAGAGACGAGCAATTCCAGATTGCCAGAGAGGGAAGAACGATGCGGCTCGTCTGCTCTAGAAGCTTCCGTAGGCTCACTTGCTTAGCACCAATAAGGTGGTCTGTGCAGTTGCCTACATTTTTGTAATTTACTTGGGATGGCGAGGAGTCTATTTTAAATAGATGCTTAGAGGCTGTTTCTCTGTTCCTCACTCTTTCTGTTCTCAACTTATTTTCCAAACAAAGCTAATATGTGCCTGAATGCGAACATCTATACGCCTTCAGAATGTTGCAAGAAAGAATACTATTCTCACACAGTTTAACACCTATGGACATTTCATTCATCGAACTGGCGTGATTAGCAGCTTCACGAAGTACTTACCCGTCTTACCCGTTGTACTGTATGTATGTTGGCTTGCATACTACATCTTTCTAATATTTAGCTTAATCCTGTTATTCTGTTTACTTCAAGCACAAAATGGCAATTCAGGACCTCTATAGATTCAGAAGCTCGGCATAAGTTTGTCTTAATGCTTTGCCCATATTCCCTATATTCATTAGAAACCAGGTTTTGAGAGTACTGGCTCGTGGTAAATATCGATGTGTCCTATAACATTAGCCTTGTGCAAGTTTCTAGGTATTGGAACATCAGAAAAATTTCTGCCATTCTATGAGAATTGACAGTTGTTGTTGCAAAAGCTGAATTGCGCACCTTAAATATGATAAGGGTAGATGTGAGTCACTCACTGCTGTTTGGTAACAAGCATAGATTAATTTTACCATGACAGAGTAGCAAGTAAAACAGATAGTTACAAGATCTTATAGCCCCAGCCAGGCACAAAGAGCGCGCTAACATTATGTTCCTTAATGTCAATGGGGTATGCACAGTCAACATGTCGCTTGCGCTAACCGCATGAAATACTGCTTCTTATCGGACTACAAATAAATAAAACACTAAATATAATGTATTTTTCATTCACAACTCGGATTTTTATAGTAACGAATAGTGGTGCGCAGCTGTGTGTACCTGGTGCATACGGTGGGTGCAATATGTCATATTGCACGCCCAGAAATTTTGAAGTTTCCAGAGAACTTTCCTTTGTTTATTTTTACATATTTATGCTTGTATTTTCTTATTTCTTCGTGTCTAGATGATATACTGATTGGGACTGTTCGTTTGGAATGAGAATTGCTGCTATAAGAGTGCTCGAAATGGCGAAAATTGGCCGAGCTTGTCATTTGTTCTTCGGTTTTGTTTATGTAAGAGATTTCGCGAGGGGTTTCTCTTCGAGTAACTGTTTGGCTCTGTTGATATCATGTGGAGAGCGATTGATAAGAGTCGGCTTGTGGGATGAACAAAAACAATGCGTTATTTTCGGTTCGTGAAGACTGAGCTCATGGCTATGTTTCCGTCCGAGTCGACAGTTTTTCATGGAGTATAATAGGCACTTGTATGTGTGAAAGAGTGGCAAGTCAGGCGAAATGTTTAATACAAGGGGAAATCTTCGTTTGGTGCTCAAAAGGAAGAGTGAAAACTGGTGCTAACTCATTAGACACGGTGGTGGCATGGCTCTGCTTATTTTCTGGATTAGTATTAGCCGTGACAAGATCAGTGAATGGTGGCATTAACCGATTAGTTGATGTGGCCTTTATGTAGCCGTTTCTGCGTTCCATAGTGTGATTTTTGATGAATGCCCAATGTTGCTCGCCAAAATCGGTCATTCTTTCCCCAATTTTTTTTGCTGCCTGCACTGTTGCCGTTTCTAGTCACTCCTGTTGCACTAAAAATTGTTGGAAACACGTACAATTGTCTCGTACATTCAATGATATCTAAATATGTTTTGCTGTCATTTACAAGTGATCATGCTTACATCCGCTTAGATTGGTTTCTTTAAATACCACCGCCGGCTCCCATTTTTACCTTTCCTTTGATGCATAAAACGGTTTTCTACCTTCTAAAATTGAAATTTTTGCACTTAGCTTCCTTCACGCCTGTTTTATATACGTAAATGCCTACTTCACCCCTTAACAGTCAGCAGCGATAAAGGCGCAGTTTCCGTGTCCCTTGCACGAGCTAAACTTTCATGCCCAAAAGCGCTGGTGATAAGCACACGTATTGATAATGCTGCTAATGGTAGTGATAACAGTGAGAAGAAGAGTGGCGATGTGCGGGTGATTCATCAGCAGAGAGTGGGGCAATTTGTATTCGAACGAGAAGAGACGGCGAGGGGTGCAGAGAGCGTGTGTATGGGCGGATGGTACTAGTCGACTGTCGAGAGAGCATCGGGTTTTTTCCGTGATTATCGGACATTTACTTAGCAGTCGCTTACCCAATCACATGTATTTTTGAGTGTTCTTGACTGATAGAAAACAGCTTTTCCCTATTCCTCACACCTCACTTCTCTTGTTTGGCAACAAGCTTGGATTTTTTTCCAAACAAACAAAAATAACCCATTGGTCCACTCTTGTTCTTACCATACAACATTCTTTTTTGTTCATCAAATATGGACAAGAAGATAACTGTACGGCTTTCTTACTCCAATATTTTCTTTAAAGTGCCTGGGCGTTGCATGAGTACGATTGTCGAGTGTTCACCGAATGGTATGCATGGTGTGCACAGGCCGTACATGCGAAAATGTGTCCCTTATAACTAAGGCCACAAAAATGTGCCGAAATCGGTCAGTGTTTCCCTTACTGCTAGTAATTCGTCCTTGTTCTTGTATGGAAATGTTTTGAATCTTCTCAATCGTGATTCGGTTCTGCATACATTACCATCTTAGATGAACAATTTTCTTAAGATGATGTTTTTACACCTAACAGTATTCCTATTCCTCCGCGTTATTCAGTTCCCGGCATTTTCAACTCCTCTGGTTTGATGCGTGGGTGTTCCCCGTTATTGGGCAGTTTGTTGTGCGTATGCTCTCATGTCGCTGACCGGCTATAACTGACTCCCGATGTGAGGTGCCAGTTTTTTGCCTTCGGTCGCGTATGCAATGATACACGCGCCGCAGCGGTCGGCCGGGATCACGGAACACTGTGTGTGGTCCGAGACAACGCCTCGGGGGACATGCACATGTGTGCACAATGTTTGGTGTGTGCGTGTTTGATCGAGCCCAATGATCTTTGGAGAAGCTTTTTTGTGCTTAATCCCTTGTGAACAGCTTTCATGACATGGCACTTTGACACTGTTGTGAAGCTTCTCAAGGTTCATTGCAGCTTCTGTTGGTTTAGAAGTGTGAAGCGGTTTCTTTTACCGCTCAGATCATGTTCAAGTTCGTACTTACAATCGATCGCCAACTAGTTCATGCTTGATGCCTCCGACTCATCATACATTTGTTGGTCATCATACTGGCAATGACTGTTTGTCAACGAACGCTCTTTGGGTATGAAAAGTTGGTCCGACCCGTATTGTTCCCCCTCGACTTCTGTTTCACACGGGAACTTCTTTTTTAGCATATATTGTCACAACCGTTCTATCTGTTGCTGATCGGCATGTTTACTATTGCTCAGCATGTATTTTATGCTTCAGAAATGTTTTGCACAATTGTGTTAATCATGCTGTCTGCTGGAGGAATGATTTTGAAATAACTGTTTCTGCCCTTGATTACGTCCATTGATTGAAGAACCGTATTTCTGATTTTGTACACCGCGTGAAGATAACGTAGCAGAGCTTGTAGGAAGTGTTGGACATCTTCCTTAACACTCGCTCGGTTATCCAGAACTCCACGGTTTGAGCATTTGCATGCTTTTAGATGTACTCTTTAGCCTAAGCAGGTGTGGGTGCATTTGGTGCAGAAGGAGTGGAGTTTTCCATCGCACGTGTATTACCGTTTTTCTTCTTTTAATTCTTTCGGACTATAATTCTCACCTTGTTCGTTAAGGCTTCGCTGGATCTTGGCACAAACCGTTCTTCAAAGGTGTTCCGAATGTGCTCTGACGAAGCAGGCAGAGGAGGACCACCTGAGTCATGCGCGCCAGCATGCACATGCGTGCGCACTTTGTGCGCCATCCACGTTTGTTTCCATACGCAACTGTCTGATCAGGAACACGGCTGGTGGGTAGGCGAAGACTTCGCAAGCTCATTTTGAGATCGAACATGATTTGGAAGTTGTTTTTGGACATCATGTTTAGTTGGTACGTGATTCTGAACTTTATTTGACTTTTCGGAGTTTTCATAGATCGCATGAATGGTGTTTTGCACGAGGCTCAATTCGGTTTTCGGTATTCCTCCTTCCGACCAGTTGGTTTTAACGAAGACTCCATTTGTTCCTCAGACAATGCGGGCATACTACGGCTATCACTGTGCAGAAACAATGCGCCCTTTCGAGTAGGAAATAGTGTGTGAAAACGGGAGAGCGCAGAGAAAGAGCAGCATCAGGGCAAATATTGCACACATCGCAACCATTTTGCCTGCTCGTTCCTTTCTATCTACCCCCCGTCCCTGCTCTTCTTCCTACCTAATGGTGTCGTGATAGATCTTTTTTGGGTCTGGTGAAAGTCTTTCTATTTTTAATGTTTTCCCAAGTCCTTATTATAGTCCCTACCTTACACCAAAACGTGCTTATGTTGCAGAGATGTCGTATGGCATCGG
The DNA here is from genome assembly GCA_014805365.1 of Koerneria luziae. NCBI lineage: Eukaryota > Metazoa > Nematoda > Chromadorea > Rhabditida > Neodiplogasteridae > Koerneria > Koerneria luziae. The sequence goes on from JACMIJ010000873.1 coordinate 5,269, forward strand.
ATTGTTAACTCGTACGTATTCGCTTTACCCTATGCGGTAAGGCTATTGTTGTCTTTGCAAGGACTTGCTCTTGATATAAACTCAGTATTTTCCCCTGCTGCTTCATATGTGGGTCAACACATGCATCTTGCCAGCTGCATGTCAGTGCCACTGGGATTTAGCTGTGCTTAGCAGCCGAAAATAGGCTGCAATACGAGACAAGCGCAGTTCGCTTTTTTTTCTGCGTCCAATGTCCTGGCCGCAGAATATATTTGTATGGCCCGTCGGCGATACATTTCCTCCACTTGCATGCTCTTTCTGGAGCTGCATTTCGTATCATTGCATGAAATACGATTTTCTTCGTTCCAATTTTGTTCATATTTTGGAAATATGAAGATGGTGTTTCTCAAAATATGAGTTCACACTTGTCGTATTATTTACTGAGCTACCGAGGATCCTTTGCAACTGTTTTGAAAATATTTTTTTGTGCTGGTATTATAATTGATAATGGAAGAAAACATTTCGTGACCGATTTTGAATCAATTTGTCTGATTGCCAAAAACAAAAATTGCTGACTCATGTTAAAGTGTTCCGGCAGCCATGTTCAACTGCTAGAGGTGCTTGTGTGGTTGAGAATATTGGGCTCTTGTTACTTTCGAATGCTTAAATATCTTCTTCTTTCTTGTTTTATTCGAATGATGCCCTGTCCTTACATGTTGTCCGTATTTTCGAACAACTTGTTCCACAGAAAATCTATTCATTGTTCATATCGGCAATGTTATCTTATGTTGATCAGAAATTGCAGTCCAAAACGGTTTCTCCAAAAGTGGAAACTTTATAGCCGGGGTGTAAATGCGAAGTGATTGGTGGCAACACGGGCGAACAGATACTTGAGAGAACAGCACCGGATCCCATCGGTTTGCCCTCTAATGTGAATCGACACGTGCCTTGTACACATACTTGCCGGCTCATGCTAACAAGGTTTTCCCCCATTAACTCAAACTTTTTCTTATTTACAGTTGTGGTTGGTTTTAAACGTACAGCTAGGCAAGAATGCCTTGAGCTTCTTAACAGTTGGAGGTAAAACTGTATCAATCCGTCCTATACTAATCAGTTCGTCATCTTAATTGGCAGAATAGCACTCGCTTTCTCGACCATTGTTTCTTAGACATTTTCCATTTGAGCTCTGCTTCCGTTTTGAGTAAACCAAACAACGTGACAATATGATCGGTAACAAGTTGGTTGTTGTTCAATGTGCTGCAGTCATAGTCCGCGGTCAGCTTTCCATTCCATGCCTAATTGAATAGCGGGTGGAAATTTGAACATCTCAAGTGTCTCTCTTGCACGGCCGTGGATAAGGCAGTTAGGCAATGGGAAGGGGGGGGGGTAGGGCAATAATCGTACCCGAATGCGGGAATGGAAGAGGTGTGGATATGGATATACATCGACAACAACGTTATTGATAGCCCAGGGGCACCACCCGTTTTTTTCGGGATTCAACTTGGGAAGCATCCTGCTTGTGAAGTTACGTGTTCAAAACATGCACAGCATTTTTGGAGTCTTATGTTATAGAGGCACCCTGTTTCCCAAGTATGAGCACGTGTTATGTATGAGTGTAAAAGGTGCGGCAATGACCAGTGAGTGATATTCTACAAACAGAAATAGGTGGACTCTCGATTTTTATCTTGAAATAATTGTTCCTATTCTGCCTACATTTCTCTTTCCCACATTTTTGTATAGATTGTACATTACACGAATCAGCTAAGGGCGTATTATCCCCATTCCAATTGAAGTAGACGCATGATTTGTTAGCCGTACGTAACCGTGGATAGCATCCCAACGCGTCCCGGACAGTTCCCGCTCGCCTTCTTGACCTATTAGTGTGTTCTCTCTCTCTCCGCTCTTTTCTTCCCTTCTCCCCCATTGCCCGATTGACTAATTCAACAACTGATTAGTTGTTTGTGGGTCTTGTTTTGTGTGCTGGGACACCCTTATACTATCCTGGTTTTCCCCATTGTCTGTGATTTTTCTTGTCCTTGACAACCCTGTTTTTCTCGAAATAGTTACTTAAATTTTTCTTGCAAACAATAGCCGTAGAAGCTTCATGCGTGCTGATAAATGTGGTTACTGTTTGCATATTGTGCATACTTTACTCTTTTTTATCGGTAAGGGGCTCCTTAAAAGTTCTGAATTTAGTTATCGTTTCCTTGTGCATACACCAACTATCAAAGAAACAAAAAAATTATGTCATAGTTTCCGTGATGAATAATTGTGGGTGTGAATGAATGATGTTCAAGTATTGATCAGAATGAGCAATCACTGGTTTGTTCATTCGCAGCCCAGTCATTGCATAAGTGACTGCCTGTTTGATAAGCGCCTCTTCACACCCCGGCCGCTCCTTTTCCCTCACCCTTTTTGACGGTATTTTTGTGCGTATGTTATTAATCATGCACTTTTTCAACGTCAGCACTGGTTTCTTCGCATTAGTTTCGAAAGTTTGTATGGGGACTGCCTTGAGGGTTCGAAAGAGTGCGCTTTTCAATGGTCTCGCATTTCCCGAGTTCAATGGTTATTACGAATGTTAGTTAAACGGCATTTTTCTTACATAGTGAATTTTTTTCGCAGAACATTACCCTTTTCCACTTTTGCATCGTATCAGTACCTTTCCGGACGAAATCGATAGAAACGATAAGACCTTATACGACTGGAGTGGGTGGTTTCGAATGCGCATTCCACAGGATGAGCCGGCACATTTTTATGTTTCATTACTTACAATTTGTGTTCTTCTTGTATACTTTACTTTAGAGCACTTCATGCCATTGACATTGTAATTCTTGTAAGAAAGTTAGCACAAATTACCGTTAAACGAACATTAGTAAACAATTATCACTTGGAAAAGAAACAACGTTCGTGTTGTTTGAAATCGGAGAAAAACACCTGGCTGAACTTTAATCCCTTAGATCGCGTTCGTTCTGTTTTTGCCTGCCTTCGCTTCATTCCTCTTCGTTCTTGTTGGCTCTTACTGCTGCACTTTACTGGAGTTGCCATGGTACTTGGGAAACACATACCTTTCAGCGAGTAGAAATGAACAACTACTGACTTTACTTTACTTGCCAACTTTTACTTCGTATTGCTTCTGCCAACTTTTACTTCGTATTGCTCTTTTTGCATTTATGGCGTCTTGTAAGTTTCGGAATAATCTTGTTAACTGGTTCAAACGGTTTTGGCGTGATGAATTAGTTCATACTTATGATCGGGCATAAATGAACAACAACTAACTTTATGAACTTTACATTACTTGATTACTTGTCATGGAATACGTCTTCCATTCCATGATGAAAATCCCTAATCCACTTATAACTTTCCACGTATATCATTGTAACTCGTGTCTTGTAATGCGGCCATTCATTCACACCTTTTTCTTCCACAATCAGTCGGCGTGCATCTTCCTCGTCGGAAACTGCCGGTGGTTGTTTCATACGAATAAACCTGACATACAAGCGTGGCCTCGTACAAACGATCATTTTGCATTATTTCCAGTGCATTTAGGACGTATTTTCCAGTTCCCGAACAATCTTATTGACTGACTCGAACGGTTTTGGCGTGATAAATTAGTTCCACCTCCTCACATTGTTATCATTCGCCTACTGTGTCCTCTCTGATTGTTATCTCCGGGTGGTATCATATTTCCCCCCATCATCCTTCAATGGCCTCTTCTCTCATATGGACGATGCCATGAGCACCCTCTCTAAGCCATGGGGCGCCAGCTGGAAATAGCTTATGCACCCCCCCACCCTCCACACATAGCTATAGAGGAGTAGTTGGCTTATTACAAGGGACCCTTTACCATTACGTGTTGTTTTGGTGTGATGCTGGTAGTTTTTGCTGCTTCGGACATTGTTGACACTAGAAACTTTTATTATTGCCAAATGTCTTTGGCTTTACAAATTGAAACAAACGATTTGTATAACTTGTAGAAAATATTTAAGTGCATAGTTGTGGAAACGGTTGTTGATTCTTCTTTCAGCCAATGGAATCCAGGAAAGTGGAGAGAAATGATGGTGTGGGAAGGACAGAGATTAGTAGAGATTGAGTGAGGGAGCGGGATGCGCAAGTAAGTGCGGGCTGAGGGTGGACGAGCGAGTGTGCGGGTTTTTCTAGCAAAAAAAACTATACACCTTTCTCATTTTGATAAATTGTGTTATGTTCTACCACTTATGACAGCTCGAACAAAGATTGTCAGGCGACATGTTCTTTTACTGTTATGGCAAATCACCAAGTCATGTGCCAATTGATAATACTTACAGACTTAGAAGAAGACATATCGTTAAGATCACAATAAGGAAGCCGTAGCATTACGTAGCGCTCCGCACCTCGTCATACAGTTTGTGCGTGCGGGGATTTCCGTGTCGTCGTGGCCCGTCTGCTCGCCCCCCTAATGACCCTCCACCACCCCCAATGTGTCCACTTTGATTGCTCTTCCCGTGTTGCTTCCGGGGCTGCCTACAACTTTGTCGTCGTTGCCTGGAGTGGCCAAAAGGACTGCGTGACCGCTTTCAAGTGACCATTGTTCGCTTTCGTTGTTTTCGTTCATCACACGCATGGTTTCCCATGGTTCCTGCTAATTGTAAGTACTGACGTCATACATAACTGTCTTCATCTTGCAAGATGGAGAGACAGAGAAAACTACAACACCTCACATGTCGTAGTTCTTCGTTTCCAGTGCTTCTTCGCTTCAACACCTCTAATTGTCGGTCTGTTTGATGTACTGAAAACAACCCTGAGAACCTAGACGACCACAGCTCTGCAACTCTGCCTTTCGCCCGCAGGTGTCAGGAGGCAGCGAGTGTGTGATGGGCTGCTCACGGTGAAGGTGGTTTTTGCATGTCCATTCATCTCGATCGGCGGTTACACCCACAAGAATGTGTTCCACCGACTGACCACTACTATTATTCCTTCGCTCTCAAAAGCCGTTACTTGCCGCACGCCGCTTCATATGCATATGCTGAGTGGTCGTGCTTGCTCGGCTCGCCTTTGTTTTTGGCCATTGAACCGATTTGGTGAGCTGCTCCTAGACGGGAGATTTACATGGCCATCATGGTTTGCGGTACTTTCAACGATAATTCCGCTGCTGGTATGTTCCATGATTGGCGTTCGAGTGCTATTTATGATGTCTGGTCTCATGGTTATTGCCAGGGCAGGCACTCAATTGGTCTGTCACACTGGTATCCGTGTGCAGTGGTGGATATCACCTGTGCATACTACAAGCCAATGTGGGAAACGCTCCGATGGGAGGGATGGGATTGTACTGTTATCCGCCGTCCATTAAGTGATACCTTGGTTTGTAAGTGTTCAACTTACGAATCTGTACGACAAATTTGCTTTCTCTCGACAAATTTGCAATTTCCTTCCTTTCATTGAAGTTTTTTTGGGCATTGGATATTCCTCAATGTGAATCGTATGCTCATTGTCATAGACAAGGACTCAGATCGTATGAACCAATGACGTTGTATCTCATCTTTATTAATTGTAGTTTATGTAGAATATGGCTGCTACTATGGAATATCTGCACTTGTTGCAGTCCCCCTCGCACTGCCACAAATGGCCATCACTGACGAAGACAAGCTGACAGGTGTGGCCGCACTCTTTGATGAGTGGAACAAAAACGAGGGCATGAAAAAGTCCGCTTGTATGTTTATGCGTGTGGACTTTGCATATCCATACAACATAAGAGCGTTAATTGTAATCATCATCGACAAGAGCGTTTTTAGTAACACTGGGAACCCGTCTTAGGATACCTTAACATTGGAAGCATCCGTTTGTTAAAACAAGCTTGCAATAGGCACCGCATTTCTGACTTCTCAAACCCCATTCTCGAAATATATAATAGAAAAACGAACAAAATGGCATGTCGTTGCATGTGTGTAGATCTAGGTAAGATTCAATCCAAAATGTTTTATCGAAGTACTTTTTTTTGCCCACCGTCTTTCTTTTCGGCGTGTCATGCATTAGGTCCATGCGAGTATGATTTTGTTAATCGGTTCGCATTTGCATGTTTGGCCCACGCGACATATGTATGGACAAATCTGCTGGCCGCAATAATCACTTCATTTGTGATGGACATCTCTGGTCGGCAAATCTCTAGGGAGGTCCAATGAAAAGAGAGCGTCAAACAAGAGCATATGTCATTTATAACAGTCGGAGACACTAGGCTTAGAGCAGCTTTCTAGCTATTGCTCACAAGTGATAAATTTGTTGCCGTTCAAATTGCAATACGGAAGTTTGCCATTTGAGCGATAATTCTTTCCTCGTTTTTTTTCACTTCCGCTTACCTTCTGGTGTTTCCATTGTACAAACCCCTACAAAACTTTGTAAGAAAAACAGCCATTGAACACATTGTTCGGCAGGCGTTAAGTAAAAAAGGTGGTATTTTTCGGCAAACATCCTACCATTCTTTTGGCCAGTAGCGTAACCTGTGTCAAAAATCAAAAATGTTATATATTTACTCCTTACGAAACAAGAACGGGTACTCTAGTTTTTTTTATTCTATGTGGGTAGGGGATAAATGTCAAAAGTCATTTTTTTGGTCCCTGCTGTTCGTGGTGTGTTTCGTATATATGCGAAGTTCCTCTCTCTGGATGCCCCAACATGTCCTCCTCTTTCCTGCAAATGTTTATGTTTGTGATAAACACCACCCCGACATGACGACCATTTCGACCGGCAAAGGCGATTCGAACATGTTCACAAATGCAGCCAAATCCGCTTGGTTCCATTTGCTTTTGAGAATGTTCTGAATAACGGGAAGATATTTGCTTGGGTTCAACTAAATACGTTAACTATTTTAGCTTAACACGTAGCTGTGCACTGTTTTCACTACTCTCTTTGAAAATTTCATCGCTTCTGCGTAGCCGGCTCCCACTTTTCCCCTTTTTGAGCACAAAGGGCTTTCTTACACTAAATATTTCAACAGTACTACATATTGAGGCACTTTGCCTTTCTTTCGCAAACGTAAATAACTGTTCTAGAAAGTCGCATTCGACGGAAGCATAGCTCTGTCTCGGGATAGCATTTCAATTTTGTCTGTAACTCGTGTTCTCAATTTCTACCATACGGATTATGAAATTGAAAATGCACCTGTTGCTGAAGCAAAACTGTACGTACTACTTTACTATTAATACGATTGCTTTCATTACTATTGTTTTGCCAAGGAGCAAAAATCTACGTCGGTTTACTCAGTGGGGTATTAATTGTTTAGGCTGATACCCATTCACCCTCGGGACGAAAGAAGTGCTTTCTTCTCGAATTTCACACGGCAACCTCCTTCGGCTGGCCATTTTGCTTTCTTCGCAAAAATTTCCTTACTGCTTTCTTTTGTTCAGCATCAGCGTATTTCGAGTTCATTTCGAGTGTTTTCGTTGCACGGCTGAAAAATGCGCGTGAGGTTTTTGTGTGTAGTTTTAACTTGAGCGAACCACCACCAGGTCCTTGCTACACTAATCTTCTACTCACAGAAAAAATAGCCTCTTGAAACTAAAGAAAGTGAGTGTTTTAAACACTTCCGCAGTGTTGAGGTTTCTCTTTCTGATTTTTTCAAAAAGAAGCCGGGGTATAAGTGCAACGTGAGTAGTACATTTGGTCATTGGTAAACGCGTTTTATAAGTGGCTACATGTGATAGCGTGTATCTGATGTTCACAGCGCAATCTACTCCATTAATGATATGACTAAGCCGCATTTTTTGTCTTTATTCTTTCCACATTCGAGGAATATTGCCTTGTTTGCGTGCCTGAATGATCCAGATCCTTGTTCAGTAGCATTGTTATTATGCCGGGGCTATGAAATGCACAAAAACCCACCTCATTCCTAAATATTTACTTATGAATCATTGTTGTTGTAATCAATTGACACAGCAGCCATTAAAATGTTAGTTGAAGAAGGTGGGGGATGGTGGAATATGTTGATGCGGGCTTCCAGTGGAAAGTGTTTGTTCCGGGAGACGAATTGTTCTCATTGTTAGCCATCGACGACGCGAGAAAGCCGCCAAGGCCGGCCAGTATTTATTTATTATTACATTTGCTTGGCCAGTCAAATATTGTCGGTCCGTCTCAATTTCGGCCGCGGATTTGTGTGAGAGAAATGGCGGGGCCGACGAGATTGCGCTATTGTTGCTGGATTTCTGCCGACCACTGCCCGAGGAGGATGTGGACGTGTCCGCGTTTTTCATTTGTGGTATGTGGAAAACACACAGGTGTGTTTCTTCGCTCCAGTATTATTGTTAGCTGTCGCCAGATGATTTATGGCTTTTGTTAGGGAATTTTGCCTGGATTCTTCTCTATGTCTCGCAGCTTTCATTGGCTGAATTTTCTAGAAACATTGGAAATAACTGAAACTTGGCTAATAGCTTCCCGTCTGGAACAGTTCAATAGCTGTGTATTGATTTTATCAGTTGCTATCATTTACTCGCATCCCCCGTTGTCTCAGCTTTGTCTATTCTCTCTAACCTTGCAAGATGTATTTGTAAATGTTCATCGGAAATGCATGAACACGGGAGACGGGTTCCCAGTCTTTTTCTGTTGCCAGCATTTGTAGCCTGCAAATTGTCCGCATATTCTCCTCCTCACTATTATCTTTACAGGAAAACAATCGTAGCTTGACTAATGTTTCCAGCTTTAGATGTTTCCACAACTTTTTTATTAGATAATTTCCATGTACTTTTCCATTTTTCCAATACCATTTACAAGAACCGAGAATCTTACACGTTCTTGTCAACCTTTGTTCCCTATTCCTGTGTATACACAATGAACTTGGCCCGGGCCTTGCAGCCTCTGGGCAATGAGCTGCTTGCCCATTCACTGATTTATTTTATGACACTCGTGGAAATGAAAAGTTGTAGGCACAACGCACTTGTTGCTGATGGATTTACGATGAGTTGTGAATGTGAAAAGTGTGCGTCAACCGACGATCTCACACATAACATTGTTGTCTTAGCGGATGGCTGTGAAGTGTGAAGCATTTCCTCAGTTTGTGATAACCGATGATAATATCACAGTTAGTCATTCAAATGGCTAAAATCAACCATTAACTTTCACAAAACATTTCCGAACTGAACTATTCACTGCCCTTCCTGTATCATATTCTAGCTTCGAAGCTCCTTGATGCCTTGTTCTTTCCATTTTCTTTTCTTTTTTACCGTGCTACGTCAAAGAACACTTGTCCGCTGCGCGATTCCTACGCGATCTCGCGATTGTAGTTTGTAGCTTGATATTGTACTTATGGGTGTACTTACAGTCGTCGTCGGATAGTGCGTGCGCGTGTCGGTCGTCGTGAGACGACGCCTTCCGGAATCTCGCGATGGAACGCGCCAACAAGGCCATGCGACAGCGGATAGGACGCATCGGACGCAACTTTTTGTACGTCAAATGTTTATTAACAAAGTATTTATCATCATTTTCTGACAATACAATATCGTTTTTTATAGAAAAAACTATGCTATGAGAAAGGTAAAGGTATCTGTATTCGTACTGTATGTCACTGTACATATACAGTACATATACAGCACAATTACCATGCCATGTACAATAATTCGTTTCTTTTGGACCAATTTTTCATGTGGAAGATGCACGTCTTGCAGTGTAGGAAACATGAATGAATATAATACTCAATTCAACTTTTCTTTCAACAGAAAAAAACTTTTGATGTGAAGAAATAGAATAGGGGGGTGGGGTAACACGATGGTGGCAAACCTCTTCAGTGACGGTCCTACGCGGAATTTGCCGTA
>JACMIJ010000874.1:0-15020 GCA_014805365.1 Koerneria luziae
TTTCCCGCCCAAAATTGGCCCATAGTCAGCCGGCGGGATACGGTATGGTGCCGTCACACTACCGAAAAATACGAAATAAAGGAGCCTAAATCTACCATATATCTGACTAGTATCGCAGGCACATCGCGTCGGGACCCAGATGCATTTGAATTTTCAAGTGATTGGGCACAGCCGGTGTTCATTTTTTAACAGTTGCATGTGCACTTCAGAAAGCGGGAATGTTTCCACTGAAAGGAGTGAGCGAACGCGTCTTCCAAGCGAACATCATGATGTCACTCTACTATCTGACACAAGAGCACTTTTCGGTAGGTGGACCAACACAGGACGAGTCCTCATCAGCAGCCGAGTTGTTGGCGCTGGCGCCGGCGCTAAGGCGCGTCAGGAACTTAAGATTTGCATATCCTGTTTTCTATCTGCATGAAAATGAGGTACACTAAGCCGACGATTATGAAATCCTATGTAAAAGGATAGAAATCTCGTTCAGTTACGCGAAGTCTGTAAGTTTCCCGAGTTTGTGCTGGATCTGGAATCGGGAAGCCTATTCTGTCCGGTAATGGAGAGCCTCTTGACAGCTGCCCAGGTATTTGCATTTTGTGAGATAATAGTTTGAAAATTTTATTGAAATATAAGAACGTTGATCGTATTTTGGGAAATTGGCGATCTTTTTGGGGTACTCTTGATTATCTTATTGTTAGCATTCATATACTAGCTTACACCATTGTTAGTAATGTCAGCCTTGCATTATGTTAGTGTCTTGCACTGGTCACTGTTACTCTCATATCATCACTTCAAAGAAGCCGATACCCACTTTACTCCTTCTTTGAACACATAACAATAAGATTATTGCTGCTCGAAGTATGGATCATATATTTATATGGTGACTCTAATCGGCGTCCCGGAACCCTTGGGATTGCCCAGGCTATGTGAGGCCTTGTCTACTTTTTTTAAAAGCTTTATTTATTACTCTAATCACTGATTTAGCGCATCGAACCATTGCACGCGGTTCAAGTGGATCCTCGTCCGTGCATGGCGGGTGAGGACCAGCTCGTCCCGGTCATCTTCCGCTCCCTCACCGTCATCGAATTGGATCGGAAGAAGCGAAAGTTCCTCACCTTCTCCGATCAACACCATTCCAACGTCAACTATGTGCTTGGCTTCTGAGTGTACTATTGGCATACCCGTCTCCATTCTGTACATACATACATATCTGTTCAAATATTCAAGTTTTCTAACATTTTGTTGCTCGTTGCTGCTTTATACGCTAACAAATTTGAATATTTAACTGGGCCACTGGGGCCACAGATATATCTTTAACAACAGACGGACTTTTTAAAATATATGTGTACGCAACGAAGTCAGATATGCCAATAGTATGCATAGTTTCTTATAAACCGCGATCTTACAATTAGGTTTTTGTGAATCTTCACTCTGCTAGGTATGCTGTGCAGATCACTTTTGTAGATCACATTATCGGTACCATTTGAACTATGTTCTTGGGTTCTAACAATAAGCTGATTGTATGATTGTTTTACGAACATAGTAAATTCCTGATTTCTTGCTTATTAGCTTTTAAGGCATAGATCGATTTAATGTATTCTGTTAGAGCATGCATTTCAATTTTCTTATTGTTAATCTTTCAAGTGTAGATCACTTTCATAGATCACTTTACCGGTGCAGTATTGGATAGAGTTTTGAGTAGCTACAACCGAGTAGCCTCTTGTTCGTTTTCAATGCGGAACCACTGTCATGAGATACCCTATGCAATGCTTTATATCATATTTCTGTAAATAATAACTTATTATTGTTATAAACTTGCTTTGTTCCGTACTGTCAGGATATTGCTAACAATATGCATCCGAAATATGTGTGTTTAATTTTTGGGCAACTATTATATTTTTGAAGAAAGCTCTTGTTTAGAATATCTTATTTACAGTAAAATGGAAACAAAACAAGAAATGGCTTTATAATACATTGACCAAAAATGGGACATTGGAAGAGGCACTGGAAGAACTTGAAAGCCGTAAGTGAATCTTTGATATACTTATAATGGTGCAATACAAATACTTCAAATACTAAAAGAAAGCAAAATAATGTACAACACAAATCTACGGGAAAAAGCACTAAGATTCAAACTAATATGTATATCTCCCCTGGGATCTTCGAGGGATCTGCTTTCAGTGTTCTGCTAAGCAAACAGGAGTTCTAGAACGACCATAAGCAGTACAAATCTAGGCAACATGAGCAACATTTTCGGTCGATTAACGAAAAAACCTAACCGGGGGTCCCAAACTACCCCCGGTTGGGTTTTTATTGTCTAATCGAATCCGACTTGCATTTCGATTCCGAAATCCTTGGCAATCACGGAAATCTCGATCGTGCGTCCATTGCTCTGACGCAGTTCCGTCACTCCGAAAACCGTCCAGTTCTTCAATGCCCAATCCTTGATCATTGAGTAGCTGAACACGTAGCGTCTCAGTTTCACCAGAATAACACGCTAGTGTTTCATTTGGGTATGAGGACGACGTAATGCTAACTCTAACATAGGACACGCAAATTTCTACCTGGTGCTTTATGAACAACCTCAAAACTATGTGAACACAGTGAATATGTTCGTCTTACATAATTTATGGTAAAATATTACTTTGTATATACTTAAATATAGTAATACAACAGATGTGTTGCAGTGCTAATTGTAAGATGTTAAAGGGGGCCGGAAACCATGAATCCTCGGAGGCAAAAACTATCATTTCCTTATATAGTTGCCCCCCTCACAGAAGTTGCGGGTCTCTTATACACGCAATTTTGCTAGCACAAAACAACGGTTTCTGGCCTCCTTTAAAAACAGTACTAAGTTGTGTGTATGAAAGTGCACAAACCGTTCATCCTGGAGCCAGTCGGGAATCTCTGTGGCGTGTTTCTCGTAATTTTTCTCACACTGAAACAATACTTGTAGCTAGAGTTATAGTTGTTAGTGGGATAAGAACCCATAAGTTCAAAAAATCGCACAAACGTGGACCTTAGACTAAATATTGGTTATATATTTTAGTATGACTTTTGAGTTCTGCTCGATTTAGGACCAAAAAGCAAGTTTTTTTGGAGATTAGTTTCTTGCTGATAGAGTTTGTGCACTTATGATTTGTGCGTTCTTGAGCTCTGCCCCAAAAAACAACATCACTTACTCGTTCGATAAATTTCTCGATATAACTAATCTTGGCTTCCTCGATGCTCATTGTGCCGAGATCGTTCCAAGCATTCCTGTAATTGACAAGATTTAGTTCGTGATAAAAAGCAGTTCATTGTAATATGGCAATGTTAGAAGAAATGAAGGAATACAGCATCATTTCCTCATATAACTCATAGCATCGTTGTTTCCGCCGGTATATACAGTACCAAATTTGCATACAAGAACAAAGGCGTCATGCGCTCGACAAAGGAATATGCAAATGTGAGACCGGTGCTGCCTCGTACTGTTGTGAAAGTTTGTACCGTTCCGTTGGTACGGTAGGTATTACAGTAATTACTTGAAAGATCTTATTGTTAGTATTGAAAAAGTTCTACCATTTGATGCGTTCGATTGGATGGATCAGGCTGGGTTTCTTGGTATTGCACGGTCCGATTGTTGCTTGTTTGTACAACGAATACGCGACCAGCTGATCGGGAATCGGTGTCTTCACAGGTCCTGCAAATTATTGGATTCATTTGCATCTCTTGCAAAACGTGTTGAAACAGTACAACTTCCTTTGGTCACAAATTTGTTTCTTCATTTGTAAGAAAAAAATTGTTATTTTATGCAAATTTGGTGCGCTATCCGGCTGGCAGGAAACAACTTGCTGTGACTTACTACCGTGCCTAACCGAGCTCTTGTTATTTTAATGTATTGAAAATTTGTTGATATGCTTTGAGCATGCCATAAAGCTGGGATCTGTGTCCTTATCATATTTCAGTCACAATGCATTATGGCGTAGTGATAATCAAGATGAACACACTTCTATATGCGAGAAGATAACAAACACAAAGCAGATATTTTTTTTTGTTCAGAGGTAGGAATCAACTATCCATTCTTTGAGTAGAATAAAAAAATAGGATGGATATGCTCTGAATTAACGGTTCATATTATAGCAGGTTCAAAAACGTGTGAAACGGTATAAAGTTGCTAAAAATTTGTATTTTTTTTTCGCAAATTTGTGAAATTGGTAAGAAACATAACAATAAGATTTTGTCTTACAGTCGAATATTTGCATAGAACTAAGTGTATGCCAAAAGTAAGTAAGTTGTGATAGTGAAGCTTATCAGCTGCTTATCAGTAAGTGTATTCACAAACCGTCTTTTGGCAGCATTTGGATGAACTCCACCGCAGCCAGGAACTGCTTCTCCAGGGTTGCCGTGTCCCTTTCGATCATTTCTGACAAGGAGGCAGATAATGACCAAATGGCAAGGTAGCTTGAACGAAACGCGAAAGTCCATGAAAATGCAACAACTTGGAAAAGCAAAAATCGTTGCCTTTCCATGTTTTCTATGATCAGAGTATTGGTGTATTTGTGAAAAGTTCTTTGAACTTAAAAACCGCTTACTTTGTAAGTTTATTTGTTCTCCAACAGTATATTATTGTGCACATGTGCTGCTGTGATGCTCACACTATGGCAAAGAATGCAACAATTGTAATAGGAAAACAACAATCTTATTGTTAGTACATCAAACTGTTAGCAAAAGTGAAAATCTTAGCCAAGAAAAAGTCTGTCCCGAGGACATGTAGTTAGTAATGAAATTAGGCGAGAACTGGGAATATCCTGGAGAAGCCACAAAAACATTCTTGAGAACGTGTTATGGCTCAGTCACTGAATGTAAATAGTAAATATGTATAATACTACACACACTCACTGAAAAATAAATCTAGATTTTGAGGGCTTTATTCACTCCTTATTGTTAGTGCTATTATAAACCCTTATTTTTAAAAACTGAATGTTGCTTATTGTTAGCACATCATAAAAATAAAGGAGAAAATGAGAACTACTAACCTTCAAGCACCTCATAGGCTTTGTAATGGGTTATTTTCCCTAACAATAAGAGAAGAAAAGCCTGGCACAGCAAAATATAATCCATTAGCTTTGGTCAATAAGGAAAAAGTGAACGATCTCCAGAATCAAGGCTTATTCGCCAGTGGGGCAATAAGAAAAAAGTGAACAGTGCAACAATTATCGCGAAGCAAGTTGTTATTGCAACCGAGTGACGCAGGCGTGTTAATTAGCGCAAAATGTCGACGCCGGGCGTAATCGTACTAATCACAGCGTTTTGTGACCGCCAGTCCTGTGCACTTCACTTGCATACAACAACAAAGGTTTCACTCTATGACAAAGGGATATTCAAATTGTAGACCGGCGGAAGTTGCACTGTCTCATCATGTTGTGCTAATCGTACTAATGGCATATCTGACTCCGTTCCATACAAATATCCGACTGTCGCTATATGCTCATTTTTTAAACGTATTTAAATTTTTCACAAGCAATAGCCGGTTCGTAAGCTTATGAAATGGCATTGATTTGTGAAAAATTTGAATATCATACAAATTTGCGTATTTTAAAGGAAACCTAACAATAAGATTTGATCATACAGCGATAGTCGGACAGTTGTACAGAACGGAGTCAGGTAAGCCAATAGTACTAATAAGAAGAAGCAGACAGAAAACAGGCGAGAGAGCGATACGCCATTGGGCAAAACGCGTTGTGAGCGAAACGCTGATAACACACCATGTCACATCTGTGCTTCAGCATGTGTTAGAAACTATACTATGAATTCTTTCCTTTCTACGTAGTTTCCCTCTAAACACTATCCCAAGCACAAATTCTTTCAGGCATCTTTTGTAACACTTACAATTAGATGTACTTATTTGACTCATTCATACCGTTTGGGAATTCCACCTCGATACAATCTTTCCTGTAAGTGTTACTAGTACCATGTAATTGGTGACAAAAATATTCTATTCAAAAAGCGTGCTGATAGACCGATAAGACGAAGCGCTAAAGTATTTCATGTCTAGTAAATCAAATTTTGCTCTTTTGCAATAACAACAAAGTGCTCGGTTATTTTGAGCACATTGTGTTACTAACAATAAGACAACTGCTATTAGATAAATCATTTTCAGCATGAGAACACAGCACGTTGCTTCCGCCAGTCTACAGTACCTCATTTTCACACGACTACATAGGTTTTTCTCGTCAGAACTAAAAGATATGCAAATTTGAACTCGGCAGAATTTTTTACTGTATCAACATGAAGTAGAAAAACAATTTGCGCAGGCATCTAAGTTTTTGAATTACTATGTAGACACACATATATTTCACCTCACAAGACATTCAAAGACTTCAAAACAATGACAAGTATTGAAAGTTTCTCGAGACATAGTTGCAGGATGAGTCAACAGTTTATTGTCCATCTGACTAATTGGCAAAAAAAGTGACAATGATATTATTATTCACCGGATTATCGCATCATCGAATATTGTTTATTCCAAAGCCCCCAGGTGACATGATACGCAATACTATAGACAAACAATGCTATGGGCTATGGTCACTTATGGGGAGCGTCCTAGCAATAAGTCAGCACAAGCAGTTCAGTGCGTCATGCTGTAGTGCTGGAACTATCGCCGGTCTAAGATTTGCATGTCTCTTAGGGGCTATAGAGTCAACAATTTCTTATTACACGCAAATTAGTTACTGCAGACCGGCGGAAGCAACATGTTGTGTTGAGTATACACATATGTATACTATTTTTAAACTGTACTGACAATGAGCATTCATACTACTGAATGTACTAACAATAAAGCATGCAATTTGTGTATTATTATCACAATAATATGTGGAGATAATATGATACATAAAATACATACATACTTACAATTAGCACTCAAAAGGCCAATTGCCTGCGAGATGAGTGCAATGCTCACCATCCTCCAGCTGAACTGTGTTTGTGCATCAGGACGTGACGATACAGCAGTGGAATGCATGTGAATGGGGCATGTAAAAATCAAGAGTTTAAGAGAGTGTTAAACAGTGGTAAGTAAGATAAACATGATAAGAAAAAGCAAAAGTACTACTTATTGTTAGTATTTTGGATATAGTGGAATGCATGTGAAAGAATCATGCCAGAATATTCCCGCGTAAAATTCCCCGAAAATTTCCCAAACGTGCTCCTGGTACATCAGGAACCTCCCCGTCGAGGAACCCCTCACAGCATGCTAAGCCAATGCAACTTCCGCCTGTCTCAAATTTGCATATTCCTTTGTCAATGCAAGTGAAACCATTGTTGCTATATGCAAATTAGGTACTGTAGACCGGCGGAAGTACGATGCTGTGCCCACCTCTGACAAAACTTTGCGTAGGTTACATTATGCACAAATAGTGCATACTCCGGTATGTAAGTTCTATAAATCTGTCACAAATCTATCAAATCCACACCACAATATGGCATAACACGTATGTCTAACACCGCTCCCGCACCTTGTGCCAAAATTTCCATAATTGTAAGAATGTTGAGGCAGCAATCAATAAAGTACCGTAATTCACTGAGCAGTATGCAATGAAGCGCGCGCGTGTGCGTCGCGGTTCACGCATCTGGATTGCATTTCGCAATTTTACCTAACCGGCTCGTATTTATTTCCTGGGTTTCAAATAATGTTCGATCTGGACAACAACGATGGACTCACCGAAGGTACCGACTTTTTACTTCTCTTTAACCACGTATGTTCTAGGCGGCATTTCATTTTAGGCTAATTTCATTGTGCTAGCTATTGCTGTACAATGAGATTTCTATTGCCGCTAATTGTAAGCAAAGGAAGCGGCATCACGTGTAACAATCACAACATGCTGAGACAGCTAGGCAACTTCCGCTTGTCTCAAATTTGCATTTCCTTTCGCTATAGAGAGTAAAATCTTTGTCATCATATGCAAATTAGGTACTATAGACTGGCGGAAACCATATTTTGTACGGTCTCTATGTACACGTACCTTTGCACAACATGTTGAGTCAGTGCAACTTCCGCCGGTCGCTGATTTGTATATTCCTTTGTTACAGAGTAAAATATTCTTTTGGTATGCAGATTATGTACTGTAGGTCGGCGGAACTAACAAGCTGTGGTTTTTTTCGTGTGAGAGGAGGAGCTTTTGTAGTCGTATGCAAATGAGGTACTGTGCGCGAACGGAAGCAACTTACGTTCCCAGCACTATTATTGGTCTCACTCGATTGTCCAATAAGTGAGAAATGCAAAATTGCTGCGTTTAGTTATTTGTTCGTAATGAAATGCTCAATACTCACACAATTTTGCTGACTTTGAGTGAGGACATGTAATTGGTTGTTGCTATCGAACAGTTTATTTTTGCATTTTCGTGAGCCTAATAATGTTATTATTGTCCCCTGGCGGTATGTTGCGTCCGCCGGTTCACCGCACCTCACTTTCATACAAAAACACAGTGGCTCCCATGTACATGGACAAGCACGTTCCTGGGATCATAGGGTCACCCGCATGTGGTGTGTAAAGCACCCCGCAAATTGACCGCAAGATATGAGTATCATCCCGTATTATAACATACATGTTTCTGTATGGAGTCACCCCGCATTCCAAAAACAGAAACGTGCCGTGTCCACGATGGCGTCACTAAAAAAGTATTCTTATATGCAAATTTCAAATCGCTTCTCTGCCGGTGTCGAATTTGCCTATCCATTTGTATGGTGCCTTTGTTCTTGTAGGCAAATTAAGTACTGTAGATCGGCAGAATCAACTAAATCAATCTTCCCCAATGTCCACGCAACACTGTCGGTAGTCGAGTCAACTCGGAGCGGTCGACTGGGTACCCAGGCTAGGGCTTGTCCTATCAAGACTGGAAGCACCGACCCTGCGAATGCGGGAATGGTGTTAGGAAGCAGAAGAAGAAGATGGGCAGAATCAACCAACATGTTGGTATAATTCAGGTATCGCTGATGGCGAGCTCTCCGAGGTGTTCGAATACGAGACGAAGGGCACATTCGCGATTTCCTTTTTCGCGTCAAGCAATAAGACTCAAAAGATGACGTGCCACAAGTCGATCGGGAACATTCCGTTCATTCTGTCCGCTGAGCGCTCCTCGAACAAATTGTCGGTTGGCGTTCGCTGTTCCTGCGAGGATCATGCACCTGGAGATTGGACCGTCGAGGCCGTTCTTCGATACGAATACACACTTGGTGATGCTTTCTTTCACCCACCGTCGGATGAAAAAGTGGCAACGAAGGAACTGTACTTCAGCAAAGTGTATACGTCTAACCACCTGCCCGTTTACACCCTTCATCCGACTATATGTGAGCACGTACACGAGCGAAGAAGGTGTCCAATGTGTGAGTCCTTCGCCCAAGATTCGATTCGATTCGACGCAACACTTACGGTTACGGCGACCACGGGCATTTGGACCGGCAAGAAGCGGATTGTCACGTTCGGGAAGAATCAGCTGACCGATTGCGCGCTGGTTGTGGAGGGGAAGAAGCTGTTCGTGTGCCGCGCCTTCCTGGCCACGTTCTCACCGTACTTCCTCACGCTGTTCTTTGGCGAGTTTAGCGACAAGAATCGTGACGAGATCGAACTGAAGGATGTGATATACGTCGAGTTCTGCGAATTCCTGCGATTACTCTATCCGGTGGAGGCGAAAGTGACGAAGGATACGGTCGAATATCTGATGGAGCTGGCCAACCAGTTCCAGTGCCAGGCGGTGATGGACAAATGCGCGAAATTTTTGTGCCGGGATGCCCAGATGGGCGTGGTCGAAAAGCTGTTGCTTGCTGATCAGTACCTACGTATGGACGTGCAGAAGAAGTGCTTGGAGGAAATCCGCACCATGGACGAGATGGTCGTCTTATCTGGTCAGTGGGGTATCAAACAGACCGCCAGTGATCGCCTTAAGGCCGCCCTGTTCTACAAGAGCATCGAGCTCAGCAAGAAAGCTGAGGAGGTGGACCCCATTTCCGGGGACTGTTGAAGTTACGTCAGCCGATCTAGTGTCTCCATTTTGGCTTCTACAAGACTGAAATTCCTGGTGCACTCTGGTGACTATAGCCTCTGGAAGGTACGAGACAAAAATTTTTTTATAGGAGATAACAACAGTTGGCGCGAATAGGGTCCACCTGAAATGTTATCGGAAGAAAGGCACCGTTTGATGATACATATAATAATTGTTGTAATGTTGTTGCCTGAAGTTTTTTGTGTGCTCTTACTTGAGATGTCTTTGTTACTCGCTTGATTTTGTGAATGGACGTTACTATGTTGAATAACACGTTATCTTTGCGTACCTAGTTATACAGTACAATATGAAATCAAGGCATTCACAACAATTTCATGCAGGGTCTCTGCAATTTCCTCATGCTGTGCGCATTTTGTGCTCACTTGTGCACACGGGCATGGTTTATTGTGGTGTGCATCGGCGGTGATTTCGAAATTTATCATTGTTTTCCCTGCGAGACAGCGTTTTAAAACCAGCCATTTGGTAATCATATTTGCATAGAGGGGAAAAGAATATTTTCGAAAGATCGGTAGTGATCTATAGGCATTTCCGGGTCGATGAGAATGCAGCAGACTAGGAACGTAGTGTCGAAAAAAGGCAAAAACAGTCAGTCACCCTAGAGAGATGGGACGCGCTGTTAGTTTGTTCGTCTTCAGTTTAGACGGGAAGATGGTTGTTAGTTTGTTCGTCTTGCATTTGGGTGAGTCTAGAATGTTTCCGGCCTGCCATACATATATGGGTGTCTTATGGCGATGACATTTTTGGAGCTGATATTCTTCTGTTGGAACGAAAAATTGCTTTGCTATGGCCACAATTCTTGATTGAATATTTGGCAGTTGTTTTCATCGATAACAATCTATGTTTTTGCACATTGTTGAATGATACGTTATACATTCCATTGTCCTTGACATTGTCTATTGCAATGGCGATAGGCAACTGGCAACTATTTCGCAAAAAGAGTCCGTCAAAAAAGCTTCGTGCCAGCAGGATGACCTACCCCACTGCCGATGACTCACCGTACCGTGTACTGTAGGTTTTGGCAAAATGCCAAAATCTTGCTGTTTGTTTTTTGATTCTTTTCTTTGAGTGTTTTCTTCTTCTTTTTTTTTACTCAGAGAATAATGGGTAGTTTCTCCTCTGCAACACCTGCCGCTGCACCTTCTCTGCACATGTTTGCCTCTCACTCTCTTCTTATCTTTTTTTCCAAACCTTCACTTCTTATACTTTGCTTTGTTTCACACGTATTATTTTGAAGAACCAGTTATCACATTGTCTGATTAATGTTGCCGATCACATTATGGGCAGGGTGGAATTCGAACTAACAACGGTTCGAAATGACAGTATTAATATTGTATCTCTTTCTCGTAGCGGTTCCGTATGTATGGTATTTGTTCGGTTACTTTTGGTTTTTTTAGCTTCACAATATAAAATATAAGAATAAGAACAAAACGAATCCTTATGATTTTAAAATGATTTAGAAAGTTTTCGCTTCTTTACATTTTTTCACCGTTTTTCCTCCCCCATTTCAGCTATAACAAACTTTGTGATACTGGTTATCCTTATTTCTTCCGTCGTACACTGTCCGCTTCTACTGTTTTGCATGTTCGTCACCATTTCTATACTTTTGTTTATCAGTAGGAGTGTGATTCATAAAGTGTGTGTGTTGACCTTCTATTGATTTCCCGCACGGCTGTTCCATATTTCTCTGTTGTTCCCATTCTTTTTTCCTAGTGTTTCTCGAGCTGAACTGGTCTTTGAAGCTCTTCTCGAACTCTCTATTACACGTGTATTTTGTTGTTTATCTGCGATAAGCTTGTGGGTTTCGTTAGATCTATGATATCTCCAAGACACATTATACTGATTGCTAACGGTGTAGCTTCCACCGATCGGAACTTCGCATGCCATTTTTTGTTCCTATTTTTTAAATGAGGTTATGTGACAGTTCTAATTCAGGATGGACGAAAGCGCTGACGAAGGCTGCAGCTTCTGCTCATGCGTGTTCTACCTGGGCTTCGCCGCCTTTGCTCTCTATCTCGTCCGGTATCGTTTTACTTAAATATTTTTTTAAAAAATAGGTTCCTTATATTTTGGTTACTTTGTACGGGCTCAGGCTGTAGATTAGCATTGTTGTGCAACCGCTTTCATGGAGCCCGCTCCCACACATTGAATATTTTATACAGTTTTACGTGTTTTCTTTCGCAAACACCTATTTTGCCCCTCCTCTGTTACAGTCTGTTCCGACGGACGCAGAGTTATTATGGTAATTTTATAGTTGGATGTTAATGGATGTCAGAAACCGTCATGTGATTCGCAAAAAAACGTTCATAGCGAGTATTGTATGGTCCCACAACTTTTGTGTTCAGGGAATACACATAAGCAAATTCCTCGGTAATCTGACGGTTTGCGGTCTCCTTTACGTTTACTGTTAGATGGTAATTTTACTCCTTTGCAGTCGTTATATCAAGGGCGGTCAGTTCAATGAACGTGTGTCCGCCAAGGGCAAGGTAGCCGTGGTCACCGGAGCGAACACTGGAATCGGTTATGAAACCGCCATGCAACTCAATCTCAAGGGAGCAAAGGTACGCACATAGTGGGTTCACCGATGAAAATACACATACATATATTTTTTTCATATATTAAAATATATATTGTATTTAATAAAGTGTTTACATGCAGGGCAGTTGTCTGGGAAAGCGCTACAACGCATCTACTTAATTATGATCCTGGACACTTTTTCTCTTTTCTTAGCTATATCAAAATAGAAGAACGGGACATTTCAGGTGTACATGCTGTGCCGTAGTGAGCAACGGGCACAGGACGCACGGCGGAACATGGTGAAGGTAGGAAAGTTCTAGAATTTTTTTCTGGAATACTTTGTAAGCTCGCGAATTCTCTTACTCTTACAACAAGATACACATAGAAACCTTTTTTTTATTGCATTTCACATATTTGAAGGTTGGTACTAAAATTACACCATAAAGTAAAAAAGGTGGTACTTTCCGGCATCCACCCTCTAAGGTTTCAGTGGCAAAATGAGGATACCCCTTACCTAAAATCTCTTGATTACTAGTAGATCCTATGTGAAAGACCCGAAAATGTTGGAAACCCCTCTTGAAATTTGGTCCTTTAGGTACACCCTCTCCAATTTTTTTACTGCTTATCCGCCCTTGCTTTTTATTCTATGACTCTAGCAGCAAGATACGCTTAGAAACCTTTTTTTTTGTATTGCATTTTACATATTTGAAGGTTGGTACAAAAACAACACTTTCTAAAATTTCACTTTCTAAATTTTTTTTTTAATTTCAGAAAGGTTGCGACGCGACCCGACTGATCTTCGAGCAATGCGATCTCAGCAAGTTCAGCAGTATTCGGGCATGTGCTGACCGACTGAAAGAAAGTTGGTTACGTTTTCATGATGTAAAAAACTTAACATAGGTACAATTTTTGGTCTCGTTTAGTCTTTCGGACAATTATGACATGTCTTATTTCTTCTAACAGCCATAAAAATCCGATATCTATGATGCTTTACGCCTTCTGGAACAGTCGGTTCCGACGGAAGTATAGCTCGTCGTTCATGACCTGACTGAGTAGATAGGGAAAGTTATCGTAGGGTTTCGCTTTGCCTTTAAAGAATTCTAGTGTCCGATTTCCTGGATTGGTTTTTTTCGGACAATTTTGCTGTGGGCTATTGAAACATCTAGTCATTGCTTAATTTAAGTTATTGTATGTGTTAGATATATGTTCCATTCTAGTTGTAAATGTGTTTCCGCTTTTTCAGCTGAAGACAAAATCGACATTCTGGTGAACAACGCCGCCGTGATGTTCTACCCGAAGTTTGAGCTGACCGAGGATGGACATGAGATGACGTGGCAGAGCAACTATCTTGGTTTGTCCTTTCTATTATTTTTTCTTCAAAGGAACTATGCAACAGTTGTTTCGCAATAGCAAAACCATAGCTATGCTTCCATCGGAGTCGACTCTACCAGAGGAGGGGTTAAAATGTAATTTGCGTATGAGAAGAAGGGGC
This sequence comes from Koerneria luziae, assembly GCA_014805365.1. NCBI lineage: Eukaryota > Metazoa > Nematoda > Chromadorea > Rhabditida > Neodiplogasteridae > Koerneria > Koerneria luziae. The sequence continues at coordinate 14,044 of JACMIJ010000874.1, forward strand.
AAAATGCAGAAACTGTTCAAATATGCGGGGTAAAATGTGCTCAAAAGGTGGAGTAAAAGTGCACTCTCATGGGAGCCGGCTCCGTGGAAGCGGTGGTATGAGCGAAACCACTTGTGTAAGAGACACCGAGGAATCACGGGTTTTGGCCCACTTTAAGAAGACTAAGGACGTACCCTTAATGGCAGCCCCTGTTCACTGCACAAGATCGCTCTCGTTTCCTCGCGTACTTCGCAGTTGCGCACACTCTCTCGCTTTTCTTTGTTTTTTCTCTGCCAGGCTCCGTATTCTGGTGCATTTAAGCATGCCCTCTCGTTGACTGTACGGTCACTCACTGAATTTGACGTACAGCTGACAACAAAACAAGCAATTTGTGAATTTTGCAATCCAGTTAGGAGTACTGCGTCTCGAATATTGAATGTAGCCTGCTTATAATGGGTATATTCCTTGTAGGCGAAACATACACGTTGCGGCTTGTGAGACTTCCAAACTACACTAGACAGCTGATGCAACTTTTGCGTTTCTTGCCGGATTATTGGTTAATGTTGGGATAATATGAATATTATGATGAATGATGTTAATGAAAGGATAAAATATGATTAGCATGAAATCAAAAATTAAGTTTGACCAGCAGTGAGATATCACGCTATGAACATACATACAGTTTAAAAACTGTAGAAATAAAAAGTAGTATATTAGACGAGAAGATATGATTGATGAGAGGCGATGAGAGACGGGGAGATACGATAGTTGAGACGATGAGAGGAAGACGATGTGATGTAGCCGTGGGCTTCGGCAGACCCAGGCTCGGGAGAGTGCTCGCCAAAGATCCCCTTTTGTGCGATAATACAAGGGGACCGCCACGCGGAGAAACGGTTTATTGTCAGAATCGAAGAAATGTTCTGCTGGGGGGCATTTATAGTGAGATGTTCATTACATTATAGAGAGTGATGACGCAATTTGCATCATCAAGAATGGAA
>JACMIJ010000875.1:0-15020 GCA_014805365.1 Koerneria luziae
GTAGCTTTCTGTGGTATAATTAATTGCCATTTTCTGGAACATGAGGAATCGTTAGCAGAATTTGAACACAGAAATCCGCTATTTAGAATGTGCCTAACAAAATCTATAGATCCATTTTGCTTAATTTCATGTCCGGGAAAAACCATTCCCTTGTAAGGGTTTCATTCAGTACATGGAAGCAACACAGATCAGCTGGAGTGCCAGGATGTTTTCTACCTTGTGATTGGAACTGAAATCACGCTCTTCCAGGTTATTTGCAATACAGGATTCGTGATATCGCTCATGTGAAGTGAACGTGTCAGCTGTTCTATTGTTAGTTTGTTAATCGGTACTAACAATAAGAAGGAAAAATTTATTACAGCTACAATACTTGGGTTCTGTTGCACCCGAGCAATCGCCCCACAGACTATTAGGATTTGATTCGGGAGAATTTTACATTTACTGTCATAAAAGCTTACAAATCGTGATAATCGGGTACGAGAGGTCAGGGACTGCTCGAGGGGTCACTAGGATTTGTCGCATTAAAGATCCATCAGTTATTGAAGAGGCAATTGATTTCGATACTTTTTAGCCTAACAATGAGATAACATAAATGCAAAAAGTTTGCCAAAATGCGTTTCGCCAAGTTACAGAGCATAACCTGGTTAGCTACTTGCTCTTTTTATTATACCTTAATTTTATTATAGTCGGTAAAGTAATGTTTCCATCGGAACAAAATAATCACAAAGTGGAATTTGAACATTATACGGAATCCGGGAGGGAAACGAGAGTTCACTATGATCATTTTCCCTTCCCGACATGTCTCGTGTATTTATAGCCACGATGTTGTACTTTTTCGTCGTTATGTCATGAGATTGCCAGTTGTATACATACATATGTACATAACAACAACATCAACATGGCAACAAGAAGAAGAAGTAATGTGAGGGCAGCAGATGTTGTACTGCAGTATTACTCGAGTATTACGAATAACAACTGATCATTATTTCGAAAGCACAATTAGTCAGCGACAGGTGTGCGTGGTTGGTCGCATGAAAGAAGAGCAAGTAATACTTACTTTCTAAGATGCACGTGCATTTTTGAAATATTTATATTTACATTTCGTATAAATGTTCAGAGAAAAATAAGACTCAAATAACAGTCAATAGTAATTGAGTATATAAAACACTAATTTTCTTCAGTGTTAAATGTTACGTAATTCCATTGAGAAAATGAGTGTTATTTACATACGTGTTTGAAATTGAGTGTTTCAAACACTCAAAATTGCAGGCTAATGAGTGAGTTTTTTTTTGAAGCACAACGATGTCTTTGAAAGAGAAATGAATGTCTCACAATTTCGGACTGCGATGAAACAAAAAAAAATGTAACTAGCCGAATGTTGTAAGAATGAGACTAATAAGGCAAAAATGGACTAATAATAATGCAAATCAAAGCAATCAACGTGACCACAAATGGACAGACGGAACACTTTGGCGAGAAATATTTCAGCCACATTGTATCCCCGAAGGGGATACAATGAGGAAAGAAGGTGTAAACTCACTTTTTAAAGTACTATTTCCCCGTTAACCATGGCTTGCCCTGACAATGAGTGTAATTGACACTTCTGTAGCTTGTTTAGTGTTGTAAATGCGAATTGGGTGTTTTATGAGGGTTGAAAGACAGAAAATCGTCAAAAAATAGCATGTAACTATGCCCTCTTTATTCTTGTTTCACAGCAAACATAAGACTCGGGCATAGTAAGAAAAAAGTGAGTTCATTCCTTCTTTAAGACACTAAAATTTACATTCATAGTAATAACTTTCACTTGTATATATTTATACTCTTGTGCCATACAAACATATTTCTATTGTTATTCTTCTTCATACGGTGTTTTTCATGCAACGTATAAATTATTATTATTAAAATGCGCTCTTTGCAAAGTTGCTATAATATAAAAACAGTGTAGTAACACAAAGACCAGAAGCATTCATTACATTACACTTTTTATTACATACAAAAAATGATGTAAACAAGTTGCTATGAATTTCATGAATAAAACGCGAGAAAATCGTGAAACCTATGTTTACACAATAAACAAACGGTATTGATGAACTAATTTGACTTTTCCCAAAATCTGCATAATGCATATCTGTTCTAATTGTAAGAAAGAACAACTTTTCTTCTTCTTACACCGGTTAGACGTTTGAAATCGAAACCGACCAATATCACTTTCCTAGCAATAAGTAGCTGTACTTACTTTCTAACATAATAATGTATTTACTAACATTAATTTTATAACACTAAAACTAATAATACTTACTTTCTTGTTTAATATACATACAGACACATGTGATTGCACGAAATCGTGGAACGAAAAGGGAGTTTAACGCGGAATCCTCGAATACCGCACACAATCTCGCGCGCAGGTTATTTCATTATGCTAATTCGGTTGCCCAGGAATACGGATATGGGGATACCCGGCCATGAAGTGCGCGGCAATATGCGCAATCAGCACTATGAATACCACCGCTTCTGGGTGTAATGCACAAATTCAAATGTATGTACTATTGGCATATCTGCCTCAGTTCCGTATTACAACTCCCGACTCTCGCTATACACTTGTTTTGTAAGCGTATTTCATTGCTTCAAAAGGCAGAGCTAGTTCATAAGCTTGTAAAACATATACTGTTTGAATACTTTACAAGATATGTTCATACAGTGACAGTCGGATATTCGTACAGAACGGACTCAGGTATGCCAATGATACTCAAGTCTTCTTCCGAACCCACTGATACTTCTGTCATTGAATACATAGAAAAGGATAGTTTTCACACTTTAGTACACTTCATCGGTAGCTAGTCCTGAGGAGGCCATGACATTGTGGGGCATAACAAGGAAGTCCCAAGTTACCCGAGCATTTACACGATTCACATACTTTGCGTGAAATTATCACTAGCAATTGCCGACCCGAGAGGGATGACACTTTGGTTGAGTGGGCCACACATGCGTTTATCCCCCACCTCGAGATGGTTCAACCTTGCTGTTGCAGCCGGGTGGTATATGTCGCAATACGGACACAATATTAAATATTGCGAATTGTGTAGTATCAGATTGTTCGCGCAACAGCACTCCCGTCGGCCCTTCCCCGGCTCGTCCAGGGACCCCGTCGGGAGCCGTTGTAATAAACAGTCGCCACTGTATAAGGTGACAGAGCCGGAGTCTTTTACAGCTACATACATACTCCTGCCTTAGTTGCTCGTTAATTTTTGGGGGCCCTTCTGAGGCCATCGTATGTTTGAAAATGTGCAATTTAAAGAAAAACAAACAAAGCATTGATTTATAGTATGAATACACTTCACCTGCAGGTAGTCCTGGGGGCTCAGGACATTGAGAGGCATGCAAATCAAAAGTTACCCAAGCAATCATACGGACTGATTACTTTTTGTGAAAAAAAAAATGCGCAGTCAGCACTGCTCTATGAATACCTCTTCTGGGAGTAATGCTGAAAAACCAAATGTCCTCAAGTCTTCTGCTTCTTTCCCATTCGATGAGTTCAATTGTAAAAACAACGGATAGTTTTCTCGTATCAATACGCTTCGAGTAGTCCTGAAGTGGCCAGGACGCTGTGAGGAATACTAACAAGCAAGCCCGAAGCCCAGGCATTCACACGGTCCGATTACTTTTTCGCGATACTGCCTTCACCAATTTCCGACCCCGGAGGATGACACCTTGGCTGGATGGGCCATAAATACGGCTACCCCCCACCTCGAGTTGGCCCAACCTTGCTGTTGAAGCCGGGTGGCGTATGTAGCAACGCGCACAGAATATGAAACAGGGGTATCAATGTCATTGGTATGCACAACGCACTCCCGTCGGCCCTTCCCTGGTTCGTCCAGGGACCCCGTCGGGAGCCGTTGTAATAAACAGTCGCCACTGTCTAAGGTGGACAGAGCCGGAGATTTATACTGCTATGATACATACATGCTCCAGCCTTAGTTGCTCGTTAATTTTTGGGGGCCCTTCGGAGGCCATCGTATGTTGGATATTTTGCTTAACAATAAGAACCTAAGGGGCTTTCCTGCCACTACAGAATAACGCTTTCCCTCATTGTTTTGATTATAAAGAAATTTATATCTACTGAAGGCCGAAGGCAAAAAAACAGGCAATCACATATAGAAATATTTGCATGCAGTAAGCATGAACATGGCATGATTTAACCGATATCAGTTACGATCTTCCAGAGAGGTTACCGGATTACGATCCACGTTTTGTCTCGGGTTGTCGTATCGTATCCTCTCGGAACCGCTCGCTCGCATCAACTGTTTTTCTGTTTTGAAGCACAGTAAAGCAATGCGTAGAATAACTAGCAATAAGGTATAGAATAACTAGCAATAACTAACAGTATTGTAAGGTGTCCGAGACGTGCACGATTGTTCACTGCTCAAACTCACGTAGATTCTGTGTGGAAGCATACAAATATGATATTGCAACACTTCTAACACTTTCACAAAGAAGCACATACATACAATACTCATGTTACTAGCAACAAAAATAAGAATATGCTGTTGAATGATATTTTTGCTTACAGTTTCAAGAATGTCCCGGTAGTCCATGTTCTCCTCCACATAGCAGATGTGCCCACTTGATCTTTTGCTCCTAAAGTGCAGTCATCTCTCACCCGAAAACTGTTTGTAGTTTGGGTTGATTAGTGAATTTGTGTGTTCAGTGTATTGTGTTCTATATATAGCGGGCCCTTCGAATGTTGCTTAATTGGACAGCAAGGGGTCCGTACAGGAGATCCACATTTTAGAGACTAACAACTGTCTGTCGGCGAGGGAGGCAATGCTGGGAAAAGCACCTATTGACACTTATTTCGAGCTTTCGAGCAATTTTTTTCAGGATCATGTGAATTGCGCTATCTTGTGAGCTTCAAGCAGGAAACCCAACAATGAGATGTTTCCGAAAAGCTTACTGTCGGGATGACCACTTTACAAGAGCCCTTGCACCAATTTCATTTATTCCGCAATCAGAAGGGTTCTGATTGCGGAATAAATGAAATTGGGCGATAACACTCATCAACGACAGGGCATCTCAGAAACGTTGGGCCAAAGTCCTCGGTAAACTCGTCTCGCCTTCTCATCTTTGGTCGACCACGTGCAACACTTCTAACACCAAACTCTCAGTTAATTATTTTCTAGAGTTGCTAGTAATTCTTTTCTAGATTCATGCAAGCCAAAAACCTGCTGGTTACGCCAAACAACAAATGACGGTAACTGCCGATGATGTGGTGTTTTCATGTGGCACACAGAAATTCATTGCTTATCGTCATTGTAAAGATGCATCGTTGTAACTGCGTTTGTGTACTGGTAACTGTAATTGCAAGGTTTACATTCAAGCGTTCACTCTTATAATTGAACTGATTAAAGTTGTTCGGACGGTTATTCGTAAAATCAACGAAGAACGAGAAAGATATTCCCAACAATAAGTGAGCACTTTGGCCCTCCTTGAATTGTCATCACATGTGTACGTGCGATTCGAAAGAACTGGCTGCTGTCCGTCTTTGATTCGGTCTGGCTCTGTCTTTCTGTGTCAACAACGAGCAAACCAAGTGACCGCCCAGCAACAGCATAAATAGCCCTGTCAAGCTCGATCGGCTGCTGTCCTACCACAATGAGAAAGTACACGCTCATCGGATTTCAACTGCGAGGTTAGTGTTTTAAGAAAGTGAGATGAATCCTTAGTGTTTCTGATGATTACTGTTTCTGGTATTCTCCAAAGTAATTGTATAACCTAGTCATGAATTGTTTATGAGAGTACATGCTTATTCGTGGTAGCTTACAAAAAGTGGTAAATCATGAGTAAACAAACATCTTGCTGGCTGCAGCTTGAACTTACGGGAAAATGGTTGTTCTTATTGTCAGGATTTCAGCTCATATTTTTGTGCGCCCGATCAAAATAATGTCATCAGCAAATGCATTATTTTGATCGGGAGCACAAAAATCTGCCGCCGTAGTAATAGCACCATTTGTGAAGTGAAAGGAGAACAATCTAGGTACTATAGAGCAGTGGGGTTTTTTTTTCTATTCATTGCAATTTCCTCATTTTTGTGTGCTAATAATAAGACATACATGTCATGGGAATTTTATCAAGAAAAACATGTCCTATCGGGGTACGTTGAAAGGAATACAGTTTGCCTTTCACATGAGAGATGGTGCTATGATGTTACTACGGCGGCTGAGGTGAAATCCTGACAATAAGAACAACGACGGGCTCCGCACACAGCGCGTCATGTTATGAAAAGAGACCTTACAGGGCGAGCTCCTTTACGCCCCATATACTCGGCATAACGAAACTCTGGGTTGACCAAATGTACTTCCCTTGTTAGCTATTGTTATAAGAGTAGGTAACAGCGATTCTGTGATAAACTATTACTATTGTCAGGATTGGGCGAATACATGCGTCTGTTGTTCGAAGACAACGAGATTCCTTTCGAGAACGTCGCTCATACAGCCGAAGAATGGCCGACCATCAAGCACAACTACGTTAGTTGCCGAATTTATGTGATCTTCGTACATATTATCTTATCCTTATGTGATAGAGCAAGGACTTTCATAATCTTCTTTTTGCAACTCGAAGTATTTTATTTTCATTGCTATAATAATAAGCGTAAACCCGTACGCAGGGGGTTAAGAAATGAGGGTAGTGGTGAGCACGGGGTAATCATGACTTCAATATTCCCCAGTGTCCACGCAACACTGTCGGTAGTGTAGCCGAGTGAATTCAGGGGCGGTCCACTGGGTACCCAGGCTAGGGCTTGTCCTATCAAGACGGGAAGCACCGACTCTGCCAATCCGGGAATGGTGTAAGGAATACGAATATGTAACCTTTTTTGTGCTCATCGTGACATAATAGAATGTTTATAGAATTATGCCTTTTCAGCCATACAGCCAGCTGCCGATTCTGAAAGACGGAGATATCGTGATTCCACAAACGGGTGCGATTATGCGACACTTGGCAAGGGCTCACAGTAAGTGAACCTCGTCCATCATGTCTTTCCCTCTTTATGTGTCATCGTATTGGTATGCAAACTGTGGATTACAACGACAATTCGCTAGAAGTAAGCTGGCCATGCAAAATGTAAGATGCTGCAATAGTAACAAGGAATTCAAACGATAAGAGCAGTTACGCGATAGGTTTATAAGATTAACAAATGAGATATGCATACTACTAGAGTATGAATTAAACAATTGCAGATCTCTACGGCTCAACAGACGTGGAGAAAACGTATCTGGACGTGTTCTTTGAAGGACTTCGCGATCTGCGAAGCAAGTACTCGCATATGGTCTACAATGATTATGTGAGCTTATCGTTAGATATTCTGCTCATATAAAGCATACCGAAATGTAATTTTTGAATTGTTGAATGTTATCGGTTTCAACTTTGAAGTTAAAAAAATGTTCATTATTTCTGGGGAAATATAGTTCCTCGAGATCAGTTGATGAGCTCTATGGACACTTTTGTCTTTCAACAAACACATGTTAACTTCATTTACAGAAGAAAATATTATAAGATTCTGTTAAAGGAGGCCAGAAATCGTTGTTTTGTGTTAGCAGAATTGCGTGTATAAGAGACCCGCAACTTCTGTGAGGGGGGCAACTATATAAGGAAATTGTGCGTTTTGCCTCCGAGGATTCACGGTTTCCGGCCTCCTTTAATGGGAATCACCACAAAAAGGTCAATAAGAATTAAAACAAAATTCGTAATTGTGCAAAAATTGTGTGCGGTTACAGGAGCACAAGGAGCAATACGTAACAGAGACGCTGCCAGTGGAACTCGCGCGTATTGAGAAGATGTTCAGGACGCACAAGAACGGAGAAGCATTCGTGCTCGGTGATCAGGTATATGAAAACCAATGTATAAAAGGTTTTTATTGGAAAAAGCTAAGTAAAGCAATGTAAAACAGTTACAGTACGTTAGTGAGAAGAGTGTTCCTCTATTCTGTTCCTACTTTTTCACTCTGCAAAACCGTGATCCCTATATCATCAACACTACTAACAATAAGATGTCAAACAGTTGCTATCCTGCCTTTTCCACATGTTAATTTCCAGACAGCGACAGACATATTCCTGGCTTGTGACTAACGTACAGGATGTCGAAAATTTTGTACTAGAGACACAAAGTCTAAATGTCCATAGAAGCATTTCGCGGGATGTTGAAAAACTGTGATTGGTCACAGTGTGGATATTACGAGTTTGCAGATCAGCTTCGCCGACTACGTGTTCTTCGAGGAACTGGACATTGCTCAGGCGACCGCCCCCGGGTCACTGGACAAGTTCCCCACTCTCAAGGCATTCTATGAGCGATTTAAGGAACGACCAAATATCAAGGTTTCATTTTTCTTCTTTAAAATTTGACTCCCATATATAGTACCTTATTGTTAGGAAAAATATTCATCGTCAGTGTTTTGCTCGAGTACTTTTACTGCCCCAACAAACAAAATAGTGAAAAGTAGACGCGGCGAACACTATGTATTTTGCTAACCATCAGCTTATCAATAATTGCAGAAGCACCTGGCAACTCGCTTCAAGCAGATCAACATTGGTGATCGTGTGTGAACATTTGAACCCCCCCCCCCTATTTACCATTGGTTGTGAGCTATAATTATATAATTTATTCTGTAAAAATCTCACTTTATAAATAAGTTCAGATACATTCTTACACGACAATGCATATTGAAAATAAACTATTGTTACAGCAATACATGCTGTAAATGTTACAATTTCAAGGATACACTAACAATAAGATACTATTATAGAAAAGTGAAGGAAGTTTATTGTTAGACGTTGTCAGTGTTGTTGATCCTTGGGTTCCTCGTGGCGAGGTACTCCTTGAGATTCGGTCTCTCCTGGAATCTGGCATGGAATCCCTTGAGTGCCGGGAAGGCATCCAGACATCCCGGGGCAGTCGTCAGCGCCACGTCCAACTCTTCGAACAACACGTAGTCAACGAAGCTGATCTGAACGAGAACGTTATCTTCCATGGTGATCATACAGACCTCTTGTGGGTTCACAACACCATGATTTATGGGACGATCCATAAGCGGGCAAGGATCACTAGCGTACAAACCCTAACTTGTATCTAAGGCTATGCAGTAACTGTATGATTCTCAAATAATGCTCGATTTAGGTCTATAATATATGTATTAGTAGCTCACTGACATGTCTGCAGGAATAAAGCACAGGAATATGAGCTTGGGCACTTGTGAGTTCGCCCCCGTTGATAACAATTTGCAATCTCTCTCCTTCTCTTTCGCCATGTGGCGGCAAGAAGGTTTATAGCGGCAGCAAACATCATTGTATGTTGAAGCAAAGATCACACAAATCCTTGCGTTCTGTGGAGCAAAGCAAATATCATACTATTTTAATGCCTATCTCCGTTCCTTTTGATACAAATAAGCGACTGTCGCTCTAACTTCAACTTTGTGCAGTTTGTAGCAGCTTCATTAACCTTTAAAACGGCATACTTGTGCAAAAAATTGATTATGTTAGAAAAGTTTTGTAAAAGGTAAGAAGCATAACAATTAGACTTGAACATACAACGGGTAAGATGAATATAATAAATATATGCTGTTTGTGTAAAAATAGACATGATTATTAAAAAAAAGTATTATAGTTGCTTATGAAGCCTTCGAATATAATACCTTGTCTCCGATGACAAATCCTTCGCCGTTTTTGTGCGTCTTGAAGAGTTTTTCGATCTTGGTCAGTTCTGCTGGTAGAGCCTCTTTTACGTACTCGGCTTTTTTGTCCTGTAATGAACTGTTCAAAAAAAAAGAATGAGGCACAAATGCCAGTAGTGGTGGAGTATTTTGTACACTAGTTTTCTTCTGTCCCACAAAAACGTGTATTGCAACACACTCCAGTGTTGTATACGCCACTGAAGCTTTCTTCTTATTGTTAGAGTGAATTAAATGTTATTCTAGTATAATAAATATAGACGGTTCATTTGAGCAAACGATGCAGAATGCAAATATGGAAAAGATAACGAAAAAAACAAATTGTGCTGGTTCTTACAAACGCAAAGTAGACAATGTACGCGTATCTGGTGCGAAGATCTCGCAGGCCATCGAAGATCACGTCAACGAATGTCTTGTCGTCTTCAGAAGAACCGTACAAATCTGAGTAATAATGCATTTGCTTTCCTTGCAAGCTCATACAACTAACTAATTGTAAGATGATTAACATTCGCACAGGATATAAGTTCAAACTTATTGTTAGCAAATCACGTTCTCTGAAATAGCGGACGTTTTCGTGCTCGTAGTTGTTTGATTTTTGCAGCAAGGGTATATTTGTTTCCAAGAGAACATGAAAACGTTACTGATGTTTTGCGGGTTACGAATATCTTACCGTGTGTTCTCGCCAGGTGGCGGAGGATGGCGCCTGTCTGGGGGATTTCCTTGTTGTCCTCATTCAGCACTGGGATTTGTTGGAATGGCTGAAATGCTTACAATTAGAGTATACAATGCCCCAAATATCTTGGAAACATGTGCTAAAGAAGACGCAAAGGCACTTTTTATTTTATTATTTTATTATTTTTAACTGTGCTTTTGAGACTCGTTGCTTTGCGGATTCGCATGCCAATTAGGTGTTCTATTGTGGTTAGAAAAGTCAAAATATGCTTTAATTATCTAACAATAAGATCATATCCTGTTTTTGTGTGCTTCAGACCAAGTCTGAGACCGAAGAAAGTGTACTTGTTTTTTCTTCGACATTACAAACAGTACTTTGCAGCAAGTACAAACAAATGCCAGAAATAGAAGCTCGTTTTGATAACGACCGCCATAATTCCACGTTTCCATGGCAGTGAATTGGCATCATTCACTGCTCGTACTAGTACACAACTAGTACTATTGAATGAGTAACAATCACCAAATACCAGCTATCTACCCAGCACAGCATTTCATGATCGTAGGTTTCATGTACCTTATTTACATACCAACACAAGGGTATTTGAAGAACGAACAACGAAATATGCAAATTTTAAATCAGAGATATTAAAAACCGCATCAAGAGATATTAAAAACCGCAACAAGATTGTTGTGTTTTACTTTAATTGGAAGCCAATGTTCAATCACTACGAAGAGAAAGCACGGGGTATCTATTCCTGCCGAAGCAGCAAACCGACGGTTCAATAGTGCATACATATTTGTCCTTATGCTGCGGCCATTCCTCCTTCGTGTATCGCTTGTCCTCGAAGGGAATTTGATTGTCAGTGAAAAGGAGGCGAATGTATTCACCATATCCTAAAATAATAGTAAAGTTTTATATACATCAACAAAACTTTAATAACTGCTAAAATGCAGCTTTCATAAGTTTATAGTTCCATAGTTTAAGCTTACACTTAGTCAGAGAAACAACTTTTTAATCATTACTCCTGTTAATATGGTAAGCTGAATATAGTTTAAAAGAACCTCGTAGGTCGAAATAGGTGAGTATATACTTCGGCATGCTTGGCAAGTGAATGTTAGAGGAAAGGGGCGGAGCTAGCTGCTGGGTGCTGGTACGTGAAAATGTGCCAGAGGTCGGGGGTCAACTCGAGATTAGAAGCATGCACACAATGTTGTGCAATTCTGAAGCAAATTTATTCTGTAAACTGTGGAAAATGACAATCTCCGTAGTCGTCTTTGAAGGAGTTAATTATTTTTTGCAATGCCTGTACAGCTCTATGTTTGCTGTGAAACATGAACACATCAGGTATAGTCATATCAAATGTTATAGTAACCTAATAACCTTGATGATTATGATTGTTCTTTGGTCTTCCAAAGCCATGAACACCCAGTTATCATAATATTCATATCGTTAAAGATTTAAAGCCTTGCAAATGAATCAACCACACCCAGAGAAGGCTGTGGTTAGCGGGCATATAGTATAAAATGTGAGTTTCCTTTTGTAAATTCTTTGTTTGCAAACGTTTTCATGTTCTTCTGGCCTTGTTGTTAAAAAATCGAAGAGAATGTTTCAATGGCTTTGCGAATTTTGCTTGAATGCTCAAGATTTCCTTTGTTTGCTCTATCTTGGTTGATTCACTATTTATTTGCTCTCGTAAATGAACGCATGATCTTTGACCTCTTACAATTAGAAGAGAAACTGTTCTACTAGAAGAGCATAATAATGAGATGAAGTAAACATGTACTTAAAGCAAGATGAAGCTAAAACCAAGTATGTACTGTACAGTCGTGGCAGATGTGATAGAATTCACGCTTTATCGATGCATACAATTTTAAGTTATTGAATTCTAAGAAAGCATTCAATTAGACACGGTCCACGGCGCTGATCTTCTTGTTTCTGGTCTCCAGATAATCCTGAAGGGAAAATTATTACAGTTCAGAATTTCATATTGTTGTCTTTAGTATCTTTCCTTATTGTGTAAAGCAACACTTCAAGTTCTACATAATTTTGGAACTTTATACAATGTATAGTTTATCCCACTACAAATCGAACCTTGAGATTTGGTCTCTGTTGGAATCTTGCATGGAATCCCTTGAGGACCGGGAACGCGTCCAGGCAACCCGGGGCAGCTGTCAGTGCGACATCCAGCTCTTCGAACAGTACGTAGTCAACGAAACTGATCTGCAAAATGACACTCGTCTTTTTGTATCACACATTTCATGTGTTAGCCAATTAACATATTCTATGTATGCATCACTAACAATAAGATGCTAGCGGCGTGTGATATGAAAACATGGAATACCACTGACTCCTTATTGACACAGATGAACCCGACCACTCTTATTCATAAAAACGTCAAGAACGTTATCACAAAATGCCAGAAATACAACACTTGCTGCCGCTTCAGTGTGATCGTCATGGGTTTTTTTTAGAAAGACGGTTTTTCTTATATTCTAATTGTTGGAGGCTCGGAGATCTTAATAATAAAATTTACACTTTATTTATACATAAAACTGTTGTATGTGTTTTTGCAAGCAAAATTTTTGCATCCATGACCAGAAAGCATATCACTAATTGTAAGAATTGTGCCAGTTTCTCAATCCACTGCAATTTTGAAAGGGCAATTGCTCATTGTTAGTTTGTCATAGACCAGCCATGCCGTAAACACGATGCGACAGGGCAAAGGACACGTAATCCACTGGTCGATGGTCTAGACAATTGGAATGGATGGAACTATTTCGACGCTTGGGCAGGCAGAACTAACTGATCAGGAACGTTAGAAATCAGAATAAAAGAGAGGGATAGAGAGATAGAATACACAAAGAACAATCAACTGCTATCGTATGTCAATACGACTTAACGTGTGTTAAATAATTACATGTAAGATAAAAAAATGGAGAAGAAAGACGCCAGTGCTGCATGTTGTTAGTATTATGAAGACTGTAAGTTTCTATAACGTACACCTGTCCTCTCTGGGGCGAGATTTCATCAGAGACGATGCTTGGGGATAGGTGATGGTTTTTTGAGTACAAACGCTACCTGTTAGTTTCGATAAATGTATAATAATATTTATTTTGCATTAACTAACCTTATCTCCCAGCACGAATCCTTCTCCGTTCTTGTGTGTCTTGATCAGCTTCTCGAACTTTGCCAGTTCCGTTGGAAGCGTTTCCTTCACGTATTCGTCCTTCTTTTCCTGCAAACAGCGAAAATTATAATTAGTTATTCCATACCTTATAAATGTACAAACAAAAATCTGTGTTATGCATTATGATGTGCAGGCATAACGTTTAAAAAAAGGAACTGCATCAGCTGCGTACAAAAGTAAAGTAAATGACGTATGCGTATTTGACGCGAAGATCGCGCAGACCATCGAAGATCACGTCGACGAAGGTCCTGTCGTCTTCCGACGAACCATACAGATCTAGATAGTTTACGTTTTGTTTAATTTGTCATGCTTATTGTTAATTTAGTACAATAGCTTAGATTACGTTTTCAGACAATAAGATACTCATTTGCACCTTGAAGCTAGCAAAACTAGGCCGTTTGTGTATGTTCTATTGATCAAAAATCGCAACATTTGTTGAACTATTGCATTGTATCTAGAGTGAGGTTTCTAGTATCTTATTGTTAGCAATATGAATAGTAAAGAAGAGTAATGCAGAGTTAAGTAGAGTTAAGCACGCGTAAAAAGAGTTAAAGGAGGAAATGTAAGAAGAAGAGGAAGAGACCAACCATGTGTTCTCGCCAGATGCCGGAGGATGGCGCCCGTCTGAGGAATCTCTTTCTCGTCTTCGTTCAGAACTGGGATTTGTTGGAAAGGCTAAAATATTGCGAAAATGGTGATCATTTTGCGCCACATATCACTCTGAAAGCGAATACGCAGAACGGAATACAATAGATAATTTGTCACTGAAACATCGAATAAATGGGATAGATTTCCGATCAACACCCTCCGCCCATAGACCTCCGACGAAAGTCTATGGGTGGTTCGGAGGGCGTTGATCGGAAATCTAGACCGAAACAGGCTGTCTCCATTATACTAGCACTAATACTTTCCAATCCATTTTTTCAAATCTTGTATATACACGTTCGGTTTTACACGTTAAACTCTAATTTTTACATCTATACATGTTTGAACTTGAAGGAACATAATTTGACTTCTGTGATCACCCACATATTTCGACTTGTGTTGCGGCCACTCCTCCATCGTGTACCGCTTGTCCACGAAGGGAATCTGGTTGTCGGTGAAGAGCAGGCGGATATACTCGCCATATCCTAAAGGACGCAATTTTACAGGAGAAAAATCGCTTGTTATGCCATGGAAATGATTGATTAACGATAGTTTCCTATATAAACTCATTGATAATGTAAAGCTAAGGGAGTGGGTTCCATAAAGCAATGTTTCTTCCGGCATGTTCAGAATAGTGGGTTCGAATAATAAATGCATCGTATATCGAATTCAAGCAGCGCAAAAAAGGCAATTATTGTTGTAAAGTGTTTAGGTAATTTTGTTGCACGTTATTTCAAAGAACAAACCTCGCAGATCGAAATAGGTGAGTGTGTACTTCGGCATGTTTGACGGGGGAGAAT
>JACMIJ010000876.1:0-15015 GCA_014805365.1 Koerneria luziae
CATGCCAACTGTTGTGTTACCCCTTCTCTTGCAACCACCCCTTTCCAAATATAACACAAACGAACCAAGTTCTGTAACTAGCCGACTCATACGCTACAAGGGAAGTTCGCTTTAAAAATATTTTTGTTAAAAATAAGCAACTTCCTTTGGAATTTCGTGAACATAATAAAGAAATCCTCGGAGAACCATAAACAATAATTATAAGTTCCTAACACTTGGGCAAATGCAGCGGACCAATCATATGACTACCAATATATTTGGAGCGACAAAGACAGCAGAGAGCATAGCAGCCACCGTGCAAAATGAATAATAAAAGATATTCTGGCATAACGGAATTAGGAGGAAAGAAGGACGAGAAATAGCTCACAACACAAGATAGAAGAAGGCACTAAAGGGCGGAATAATGGAGAGGCGGGCACCCTCTGGCAATCTGCTTTGTCTCCTTCTGCTATGATCTGCCTTACAACATCTTCCTCCTCTTAACATCTCATCAAGTGCACATTCTCGTGTTGCAGGTGCTGTTCGGAATGCCCGCGTGTCTCGCATTTTATATGCATGCCAGATCGTCGTATTATGCCATTAAGGCAAACATCGCTGTCACTGCAAACCACATCACATCTCTTATTGTATGAACACATCTTACTGTAACAACTGGTAAAGTTATAGTCGAACTACTCCGAAACTGCCAACCATGTGGATCGTTCTTAACGAACTCCCTATTCGATGTCATCCGAACACCTCTGCGAGTGCCACATCAGCCATACATGGCTTCCATCCACTAATCGAAGTCTTATTTCTGAGGTGCTTTTGCCGTTGCTTTTTGGCTCCCGAATGCGACAGAACGGAGAGAGAGTGAATGGCGCGTGATTAGTGTTGATAACGTGCACACGCGTTCGTGCGTCGCCAACTCATTATACATGTGCATAAGTGAACACGGATTGCGGAGAATATATTCGCAACATGTAAATAGACGACACAAAAAAGAAATAGCTAAAAGCAAAGAGAATGACAATGCATTACATCGTAACCGGCAGAGGGGATAAATATGTAAGAAACGTCCGCTAAAATTAGACGGCACAAGTTGATTGAAGCAAACACTGAAAGGAATCGGGAGATGGAATACAGTGGCACCTGAGAGCGAAAGACTGTCTTTCCACCCGGCCAGGTGCCCCTCCTGATCCATTCCATTCCTCCTCCGCCCTTCTGTACCTCGTACCGATGGGCGCCTCGTACCGGGCCAAATCGATCGGGATCTCCGACTGAGAACGCGTGTGTCTCTGTGTGTTTGTCAGTGGGAGAGGACAGGTCGACCTGCCATAAATGGCCCATATCCAACCATTGGGTATCTCTCGGCCCATGATATCTCACATTATGTGTTCTGAGAAGATTTTCATTTCAATTTTAAGTTTCCAATTAAATTTCACAAATTTTCTAGCATCAAAACGGTGTTTCGCTCGCAATGTTTTTAATCTTGCATAAAGAGCGAAGCGGATAAGCTCAAGAACGAGAAGAAGTCGCTCTGTAAGCGACATATTGAGACGAAGATCTGGTAAATGCATTGAGCGAACACCATAACGCACACCTGACAGTAGACACAGCTGCACTCCCAAAACGGAGGAAGTCATGCACTCTTCCATTGTTGACACGTTGAACAGACATGTATGCATATGTATATAAAACAAAAGAATTAATTGAACGGAGATAGAGAAAGACTGTCTGCGCTCTCCGCCAGACTGCACCTGAAACCACATGTCACCAAGCTAATCAAAGCTATGTGTGAGGTCCCGCATGAAAAGAACAACGTTAAAAACAAAACAGATTTCAAGATGTTCAAAGAATAAGGTACTGAAAAAGATCTTCCAAGAAGCATGCTTTCACAGAGGAAGCGGAATGTTTCCACCGAACCCATACATACATAATAAGGCGAAGGTGACTCATGCTTGATTGCCCTCAGGGTTCTGTAATTTCGAAACCCTTGAAGTTCATTCCTGGAACTTCAACCTTTTAGGATGGTCGTGTTTCGAAACTCTTACGTAAGTCGCGCATGAGGCGGCGCATGAATACACATGAATACAAACCTTAATCGGTTCATACACACAAAGTAGGCGATAGGCGATTGGTGTGCACAAATGATACAAACATCCAAAAAATCTATCTTTCTTACCAATAAACGTTATCAGTGATCTAGTTGCCGTTCTTTGCTAATTGTAAGCCTAATATTCATTTTCATTGATGCTCGAGGTGAAATACAACTGCAGCGTGTTTTGAATCATTAGGTTTTTTTTCCACTGTGTATTTCGGCAAAGCAAATGACTCCTTTGAAAGTGAGTTCGGAATGGAGACCTAGCCCGACTCATGAAAGCCATTTGGAAAAGTCAGGAAAGATAAAATAAATGATAAGCATCATCTGCGAATGGGTTGTCAATCATGCGCTTGATGCAACACATTTCTTCGGATTTTATGCAATCTCAAGATTATCTCACATTAGCGTACGACTTAACTTAGTCAGAAAACATGATAACAATAATTTCACTTTCACCAGCTGAGGCCTTCAAAACATGAAGATGCATTGCGGAGACAGGAACTCTGTAGAAACATAATGCATTATTTGTTAAGCATTTGTGTGGTCAGCAGCTTTCCTGACTTATCACTCACGTACAGGATGTCGAATTTTTTTTACTGAAAACACTCCAGGAGGTCCAAATTTTGATGAAACATTTCACATGATGTTGAAGTAAGTGTGATTAATCATACGGTGGATGTTATGTGTCAGCAACACTTGCGTCGCATACAAACCATATCCTCCCTGACCAATTCCATACAATTCCGGACATGTGTTCCTTGGTTCCTTGCCATTTGCTTCCAACGCAGTTCTGTGTGCCATCAAGTGGATGGCCACACAAACAAAAGCATCCACTCAGCGACAGTAATTGGTGTGTTGTGTCTACCGTATCACTACTGACGACCGAATGAGTAACCGGGCATAGAGATGAACACCAATGCACGAACACTTCGCAGTGTTCATTTTCAAGTATCACTTGTAAATTATATTGCATTTCAAAAGTTCTTCTAGGCTCTCTCTCGTGCTGATTGCGTCTGGCCACCCCCGCATGGCATACTTGAGGTGCTCCTCGAGATACCCTGCCTGAATGGCGATACAATGCGAGTTGGAGGAGGAGTTGAACATGTTTACAACTTGGAGTGATTTCCCGATAACAGGTCATCGAGTATGGCACAAGCACATAAGAACTTCTAATTTTCGCGGTACTGTGGGCGGTCCGTGGGGGCGCATGCCATCTCTGGCTCAGCAGATCAACTAAGTGCCATCGCAGCGGCTGGCAGCTATGTCACGCCAAAGACCGTCGATCTCTCTGCGATTTGCTATCCAGTTGGCATACCTCGTGCATTGACATTATTTATGCTTATTCCTATTGTGCCTTTAGCGTTTAGTGAACTGTTTGTCGCGTGAGATGAAGAAGAACCAATTATTCAGTGAACAGCTTAGCGTATAAGATTACAAAGACCAATAGTTATATCTATGAAGTTTATCGTTTGCAACTAGGTACAGAGTGATCTTGCACGTCTTGGCAGCTACCGTCTGCCCTCCTGCCTTTCACCTTCACTTCCTGTCTCCGTATTCCGTACTACTCACGTTGAGGATAACCTGTCTCTCAACCAGGCACTACTTGCCATTAAGTGAGTGCATCGCCTGAAAGCTTAATTGTGGCGGAGCCGAGGCAGACTGTCAGTGCCAAGGTCGGAGAAGCATTGTCGAGAATGTGTGCCATTGCCCTCCATGTTCAGCTGACAGCTCCTTTTACTGGTTTCCATTGTCCGAAGGGTCATGACGGTCATTGCTCGAGTGCACTCACTCTCATGTGTAGCTATCATCCTGCCTCTTGCGCCCCAGTCGTTTTCCTTTTGTATGTATAGGTAAACAAAGTAGAAAGTGAAGCCACTTGTTGTCAGTAATGCGGGATTAATCAGTTCATATGGTATCAGAATAGGTGGCAGATGGTACGAGCTAAATAAGAGAGATAAAGTATATATCGTAAGATAAAAAGTAACCATTCACTTCTTTTAGCCCAGTCGAGGATTCATATGTGTTGCATTTGTTAGTCGTAGGTGCATGTGAACTAATAAACTGTAATGGTTACGCAATTTAGGATCTGTCACGAAATCTGAATGAATATAATGGATATTCCGGTGTTGTTTTCGGCATTACCTTCTCCGAAACAGCTGAAAACTGTTTGAGGAAAAAATTTTAAAGAATGTGTGTAAATCTTAAATGTTATGCGAACATATTATAGTTGAAATGCTAGAAATTTGAATAGCAGGCTCGTAACTTCTGTGAGCAGTAGAAATACGTGTATACGAGATTTTTTTGTGAGCAATTCACGGTCCCTTCTTTAGACGTTTTCATGCTTATTATATCCAACACTGAAAAGGATGTCTAAAATCCTTTAAGGACCGAGGAGCAACCTTAACGTGTCTTAGTCGTTTAAAGATCTTAGCTGTAACACGGAAGGGGAAGTGAGTGCCTTTCGAAAGTGCTTATATAGTAGTGGAAATGGCGAGTTGGTTGCGGTGATCCTCCAGTGTTCTCCCCTTAACACGATAATAGTTTGTGTGGCCAAGGGCGGCAGACCCAAGTGCGAGCTAATCGTCGGCTGCATGCCGAGAGACATGGTCTGAGCCCGGTTGGAGGCGCTTCCTTTCTAAGTGCATTTGGGGAGGAAAGAAGGGAGGAATTGTGCTCTACACCTTCCTGCCGTCCTACCACGGCCTGTCATGTCATTACGTAATAGTTATCCCTGCACAGGACCAGCCGGCCAAATGCTGAACAAGTTCTTTCTTGCTTATTCACATATTATTCACTCGTTACTTAGTCTCCTGGATTGGACAGGCATTGTTGTTCGGTGGCAGCTCTTCCTTTCGGGAATGTTTGTCGTTTCATCAAGATGTTACCTTTCCTTTTCAGATTCATGGGTTGTACAACACCGGCATTCTACCTCTTCCTTATTATTTCTGTTCTTGAGGCATCAAGGGTAAGTATTTTGCTCCTTCGTTTCTTGTAACGCTTTATTGGCCATTGCATACCTGTCATTCAGAAACCTTGTCGTTTTCCTATAAACTACGCGTATCTGCCTGATTTTGCTCAAGAGGAGATCACAAGTATATGGTAAGTATCGGGTAACATTGAAACATGTAATTGAGATCAAGTATCTCTCTCTCCTCTACAATGATCTCATGACAAGTTATCATGCTGACCATAATAAGTTCTCAGATGCAAGGTGTTGTACCCTCTTCAGGTGTTCATCAACAATAGCTAATGAGTTACAAAAGAAGCCGCGTAGTGGGGGCACAATTTACAATAAATCCAATTTATAGTACATGACATACACGATAAGTAACTGAAGAATTTTGAAAACACATGAGTACTATCGAAAAAAAAGTGTTTGGCACGATACAGCATTTTTGTTTCGCTAGTGACAGGGCGTCAAAATCTTTTTCAAAAATGTGAACCCTAAGAATAGACACAGAATGTTACTATTTTGAATGTAAATGCATGTTGTATGTGCATTTTACTGCATGTTACATAGTGACATACACTTGTACGAAGCACAAAAACGTAATTCAGGAGGGACTGGGAGAAGGGAACGGACTGTGAACGGCAATTGCGAGAAACACAACAAGTCCTGTCGGCTATTAGTGATTTCGACAGCCAATTCCGAGATGACGTATGCCTTTGCTAGCAACAATGACCATTTTTTTGCAAAAAAGTTTTATTTAAGGAAAAAAAGGAACAAAGAATCATTTGAGTGCATGCCTCAAGGCAGCTTGAGTTCGTTTTCTTTTCGTAAGCTACGTCTTTGATGGAATACGCTTTTTCTGCTAAAAATTAATATTACATAATATTAAGTTCATATGTTATAACTTATACTAAAATATTGTGCAGCAATATTTATTACTCCATCTTCTTTATCAACTAACGCATGTTGAGGATGCAGTCAAAGACATAAGATTTCGATTACGATCGTGTAGCACAAAAGGGCACTATGAAAAATGTTTTCATACGAACACGATGCTTTGAATGTTCTAGGACAGTAGCGGTGGAAACGATTCTTCTGGCCCACGGGGAGATCCTCTCCGTCTTCTTCCTCCACCGCGTACGAACAGACCCGTCCGGTCATCGACCATCAGTACCGCCGCGGAGGAAAACTACTACGACTATCAGGTCCGTCCGTCTCTTCTTCGTATGCAACCAGAAATGGAGATGCTCGACGTCTTCATTGGATGACCCCTAAGATGCTCTAAAATATCAATGGGAAAAAGCGTAGCTACTTTGACATCACACAAAGGAACAAGTCTGGTCTCGACGATCATAGAGTACATTTCATTGTGTTTGTGTGTAGCACAACGAAAAAGTGTGCATTCGGACAAATGGAATTCACAAACACTGTTCAGGAGTATAATCAGCCTCCTCCAACACAAGGAAAAGTCGCCAAGTCACTGCGAAAAATCGGCAGTCCAGCATTTCAAGACTACGGAGATCCTGTATGTTCCTCTTGTGGCAGAGATTCAGATGAATCCGAATCTTCAATCCTACTGTTGTATTCCATCAGGACTTGCTGGTGGAGGAGGCGAGAAAGGACAGGCTATACGGTCGGTCAAGTGGAACGTACGGTACGACATACGGACCAATCCCGACCTACATCACAACAAGCTCGCCTCGGTACACGCGCTATCGCACAGTCTGTGGGTTCTATGATTGTGTCGAATTTATGAATGTCAATTATTATTATCTATTATTATTATTATGATTGTGTCGAATTTATGAATGTCAATTATTCATAAAGGCTTTGCCTTTATGAATGTCTATTATAATATTCTAGACATCTCCTTTTTCAGAGCTTGGTGTTAGTTAACGTGCATTGCATTATATCAACGATTGCAAACGGGAAAAACTTTTATACAAAGAAATTGGTTTTTTTGCATAATTATAAAGCTGTATGTATTATGTATTAATACGTACTACTAAGAATGAGATGTATCCTGAAATATGTATATTTGTTCTAGCAACAACACGCGTGCCTATAAGCGACTTGGGCGACTACCAGGTTTGTGAACGATTTTGCACTTCAGTGCCTAAAAGTAGGTAATAGAGTATTGTGGGAGGGCAATGCCCTTTGGGATGGCTATTGTTTTATGTCTTGCAGATCGAATTTTGTGTGTTTCGATGGCATGGTAAACATACAACTCCAACTGCTTCCAAAATCGCATATATGGATGTGTTTTGGCATAAACAATCTGGATGTGCAACGCTTGCTTAGTGTTATTTGCAATCTGTCAAACGGAATAGATACACTTCAAAATCCCTACTAACAAAAATTGCAATTCTGTATTACATCTTTATTTTACAGACGAACAACGGAGAATACGACGATTTCACTCAGCAATTCGACACACCAAATGCTCCATTTCTTAAGGTTTCGAATTAATAACTTAAAGAGATCAACTTAATGCATTTTTGTGAGCCTTCTTACTGAGAAATCGCCTACGATCAACATTGAGCATATTAATGTAATCCCAGATTCGCTTAACATTTCCTGTTACTAAGGCAGAGGATACCTTACTCTAAGATGGGCACCCTGCTGTGGCAGAAATAAGGAAAAGATTAATAATAAACGTATGATCATCATATTGTTATTGTGATGTGCATTTAGGAGCAGCTTCCTTGTTTTCAGGGTGTCTCACCACACATAAAGGCAGAGTTCGAAAAGCTGTGGAGTGACGAAAACGTTCCAAGTGAAAGCCTGCGAAATGAAAAGGTTTCCCTTCAATTACTTTTATCATCTGATGAAAGATTATCTCTCGACGCGCATTTCATGTGCATTCATAATGCAAATACGTTCACCTTTGTGCTGTGGTTAAGCAACACGTCGACAAAGGATTATCTGTAATCACAATGTGTTCATGACACGTGAAAAACGATGAAACAGAACAGATCTCTTGAATTCTTCCGTTCGATTCAGTAACTAACATTGCCAATCAAGGAAATGTACTAATCGCAAGTTAATGGTTATACCGAGTGTACTGCGCGCAACAGAATGCGAACTTCTCTAATTCATCTGTTACAACGTATGAATAACATTCGACTCTGTTAATTTCACTTCAGATCCACCTATTGGCAGTTTCCACACTGACAGGAAGACAATTGGAGGAATACAACCGATGGGCGACGAATAGGTAACCGACGGGAAGAGACGGATCGGCCTTCCATAGAACCTTTTCATCACTGTGTGCTGCATGTCTCGGTTGATACAGAGAGAGAACCATTGTGCTTTCTCGAATGGGACGCCCTATCACCCCCTGCCACATTCATGCATACATTGCACACGTTGTACAAAGGGAATCAATGCACATTCAGGCAAAGAGAGCACAGAGACAGAGGGAAGTTCGGGCTGTGAGAGCAGGCAATGATAATCATCTATGTGCACAGTACAATGAATGGCCGAATCATCATGCCCATCATAACATTTGCCTCCTCGTAGTAACCGATTAGTACACATTACACAACGGATTATCCGCACAAACAACAACCAGTTAGCCGATGATCGTGGCACACACTGCGAGTGCAGAGATATCTTGACACTATACACCGCGCACACTGCCATCTCCACCACATACACCACATACACCATTGTTGAGTTGATTGCACGATGCAAGATGTTGCGTCCTGCTCATCTTCCTCCCACACGTTTTTTTTTCCACCCCGGCCGCGGCCGTGTGCTCTTTCTGTTATTGCCGACTAATCTTCTGGCCATGGCAATTGGTTTGGGGATGTGTTCCAGAATGAAGAAGATGGGCAAGATCAGGTTTGTTGTAGGAAGAAGGTCCTTCGAGCACGTGAACAGTCCGTCCGAAGACTGTCCCCGAGGGCTCGTTACATGCTGAGGAGACTGTCGACACAGAGAGACGAGCCGATCCGGATCATGCCGGCCGCGATTAAAGTCGAACTGATTCACTTTGCCGAAGAGGTTGAGAGGAAGAGAAGAAGGCGCCAATTGGCCGCGATCGCCAAGCGGAGCTGAGGACGCGGCGACGCTCGGGAGAGAACCTCAATCAAGGACCGCGCAACCTTCTCGCGTAATAATAATCCGAGTAGTGTGTCATTCACCAACCAATGTGTGCAACCCGCCTTCCATCCAATAATGCCGAGTGTACATATAAAATAAAGTGTTCCCGCCACCACCCCTTCATACACCGTAATCATCAACATGCACATTCATCTTTCTCTCTCTCTACGTGCGATTTCTCATCACAATGCCAGCTTCAACTACCATCGGCCTTCGCACACACAGACACACGTATAAACATACACACACCAAATAATAAACACACAAAGACGCATTGCCGTCCGTCCATTCCCAATCCACTTCCCCCTATCACTTCTAACGAGGAAGTGTGTCTATGTGTTCGACGGGCGAATTGTGCTCCCTCGGCCCGTTGATCAGGCAGTTCAACCTTTCGTTTTTTTTTGCTATGCCTTGCTGCCAGTTCACCTGATCCGGCCATTTCACTGTGACACCGATCGTCCCCAAACTGGTTCAAGCCCCTAACTGTTCCTCTCACAAGATATCTATCAACCAATGGCATTCATCATCTTCCTTTTGCCGCCTCTCTTTCTCTTCTCCTCTGTTTAAACCTTTGAAATGGCGGGAACTTCGGGCCAAGGCCGCCAAATGGGAAAGGTGAGGAGGCACACACAGATATCGGTGTTGTTGTTGGAGAGATTGTCTGAGGAGATAAGGCGAGGGTGAATAATGTGGGGAACGAAGGAGGGAAGGGAGAGAGAGATGGTGTGATGGCATGGAGACAGGGGCGACCATACGGGGTCACTCGCAGCGGGCAACACACACATCGGAGGGTGCAATGCAGGGCGGCTATCGATCAATGAATGTCTGCCGAACACGCACTGGCACGCACACTGCAGTTGAACGGCAAATCAGGCGATTGGTGCAGCATCCGCCTGTACAAGAAACTGCAACGGGTGATCTGTCGAAGGATACAAAACAAGGAGGACATTCGATCCGTGTTGCGCATCCTCCATCACACACCGATGCACCAATTCGCCCTTTCACCTTCACAACATGGGATTATAGAATCAATGTTTGTGCGACATGACACTGGAGACATTTTTGTGGTCCGGTTTGACCACTCGAACAGATAAGAGTTGAATAGCATGCAGAGCCCAAAAAAACACACGGAATACATCACACTTCACTTCAACTTACACTACCGATGTTGACTCCTTCGCTTGTTTTCTGATCGGTTGCTGATGTGAAAGGGAGAAGAGCGAGGGCCGATCAGAAATACTAGCTTAGCGGCTTCGCGACAGTGTCATTGTACAACAATGATGACGATAACGCCGTGCGAAGTCGATATGCTCTTTGGATTTCTGGGAGAGAACGGGAAAAGTGGGGAAATGGGAAAAAGGCAGGAAACACAACACATTGGCTACTCGAAAGAATCACTGGTCGATGACTCCGATAGGTTTGGAGCGACAGAGGAGAATACAACTGGGGCAGGCAGAAGGGGGGCGGAGTTACTGCGGGGATGAAAAGGGGAGAGAGAGATAGAAAAACGAGGAGGCAGTGACGAGGAGGAGCAGAGAAGGAGCGGCGAGCACAACTGGCCGGCCGTCCACCGACCATCCGCTTATATACAGGTGAGGGGCGTGGCGTCCATCCGAATATCGGACACTGCTCCTATTATGGAAGAGGACGGTCGATGCCGGAGGGGATGCCGAGCTGACGGGCATGAGAGAGTGACCGGCGAGGCGGTGATGGGAACCTCCATCAAGGACAACCAGGTCACTCCTCCCCTCCACACAATCCGCCCGTTGCGTCACCGGATCAAGTATTGGCGGATATTAGCAACAGCCGTGCACTAGCTAGCCGGTGGACTGTTTAAGGGCAGCTGTCGAAAAAATCTGCTGTATCTGAATAAGACTGAGATCACAGTGATATGATTAGTCGGGTGGATGGCTGTGATATCAAGCAGCTTCCTCGTTGCCGGGTGAGAAATGCTCTCCACACACCTAATCTTCGAATATTTCCACACACTTCAAAGAAATTCTAATGAGCGTGAGCTCATGTGTTTATGCGCCACGTGCTCTACAAGGATGTGCAAAGTGTTGATCGGTTTTGGCAGAAAACATCTGAGTTCTCGCACATAACTCTTGAAGAATCGTAATAGATATGGAAAGGTCTTGCAACCTGTTACACGAATACAGTTCGCACTCCCTTCGCGGGATACTAGAGAAGCGTTGAAAGTGCTGATGCTATCTCTAAATGAGAATACGCTTTGGGTTCGAATGGTCAGATTTTCACTCTCTTCCATCTTTCGATTGCTCTTCGTCGTGGACAGTTTTACAAGGGGTGCGTTGTCTCCGGCACGATTTGGTATTTACGATGGACGGTTGACCGTGATGAATGATGCGATGGCCGACTGCATATGGCCAGCACATCAGCCATCTTCGCAACATTCTCTGCGTTCCACTTTTCTTCATTCAACTGTTCCCTGGTTTCCCCATTAAGTAATGTTCCCTTTTATTTCCGGGCTTAAATGTAAAAATGCAGTGGAAACACGTGTTGTCGGCCAATCCCTGCGTCGCAAAGAGCGTCTTCGTCTCCTCCACTGTCACTCGCCTTGTTTTCGGGCCAGAATCGAAGGCAAAGAAGTGTGTG
This sequence comes from Koerneria luziae, assembly GCA_014805365.1. Lineage (NCBI taxonomy): Eukaryota > Metazoa > Nematoda > Chromadorea > Rhabditida > Neodiplogasteridae > Koerneria > Koerneria luziae. Next base: position 11,754 of record JACMIJ010000876.1, read on the forward strand.
TTGTGTAACAAGGCGAAAAGAAATCGACCCAAACTTTCGTTATCTAGTTTTCTTACTCTCCCCACATACACAGTCGTTTCGAATGATGAGACGCTTATGTGGAAGGAAGTGTTGACCCGGCGAGGCACACCAAGGACGTTGACAATCCAAGCAACACACACAGCAACATACTCCGGACATGTCTTTCTATGATTTAGTGAGAATTTCCCAAAGGAGGAGAATGGGCGACTTGTGTTCGACTTGGCACATCCATTGTTGATGACCTGTTTGTTCGTCAATGGGAGCTCTTCCTTTGGAGGAACGGCCCGTGGCATCTCGACCGCCTTTCCCATTCCCTCATCAATCCCAGCCTTCCATCGACCACTTTCCTCGTCTTGTAATGACTGTGCTCTGTGCACCTCTCCCTTCCCTTTCACTTTCTTTCTCATTCTTCTTCTCCGTTCCTTCGCCCTTTGTTCGCCCTTTTGCACCCTCCAGCATCAACCCTTTCCCTTTCTTGCAGCCACAAGTTGTCACCAAAGAATGTTGCGAGGGAGCGGAAGGCAAGCACAAACACACATATTGTGGCATTCTTATCAGTATGAGGCTTTCTTATCAGTACGCGGGATGATAGCTCTCGTTTTGATTTCACAATTTTTGTTGCCTTTCTTTCAAGTGACGGGAGGTGACACTCTCGGTCGTGCGAGAAGGGCTCTTTATCATCCGTTGTACTGGCCAGAGGGGACCTGTGTTATCGGGCGAAGGAGAAGTGAGCTGGCCGACTCACTCACAATACACCTGTTGCGAGTAGGAGAGAGTTGCAGAATATGAGGGCCCGTTGTGACAAGTCGGCACCTTCGAACATACGATCCGACATGGCACTTGATCGGTGATAGTTGATAGGATTAGTCCATCCAAACAGTCAAAGTCATCGCAAACTGGAATGTCGACTTGATCTCTGCCGATTCCTCACATTCTCATCGGCAAACACATGTTTATTAAATGAATGCGCCATACGGAACAATAAGTACCAGTGCAAGAGTATGCAGTTTGCAGAAGAAGAAGAAAATGAAACGAACCACTTCTACTCCTATTGGGCTACTGTTCTACAAAAGCAAATACTATTGCGCAACCAAAAGTTCGAATGCTGAGAATGATTGGTTGCGACTTTTTATACGCCATGTGTATAATACAATATGACACGTTCCTGAACCTATTTGACAGACAAAGCCATTGATTGTGTGTACCCGTGAGCATTGTATAGCATGATAATCCAAGTGTTGCTTGGCCATTGTTGGTGATTAAAAGGGAAGAAGGTGTGGCGGAGATAGTGAAGGAGAAGGGAAAGATGGGATCCTGATCAGCTAGAAAAGAAGAAAGATCGAGGGAAATCGGGGTTGGAAGGCAACAGGAGGTAGCAGAGATAAACGAAGAAGACGATTAGGAGAAGCACGAAAAGATCTCCTCTCATTACAAGAGGATACGCACTCAATACAAGATTAAACAGTGTTCATTAGCATTGTTTGAAATGTTTTTGAGCAAGCAGCAAGATTGTTATCTGAATGAGAATGTAGGACCCCTTGTGTTGATCGATGCTTGTGATTATTCGACGGAGTCCGGCTGGCGAGAGTCGCACGGCGATTCGGCGGATGAGCAGCGGATGACGCGGCCCGTCGATCAACTGATGAGCAATGAACGGAAGGACGAAAGGGAAGAGGAAGAGACAATGAATCACGGCTGACGCGACAGGCGCCGACGCTGCGCCAACACCGACTTCGGACACAGAATCTTCTTGAAGGCTCGACGAAACTCCAGATTCAGAATACCGTAGAGAAAGGGATTCAACGAGGAGTTGATATATCCCAACCACGTGAAGGCTGACATCACCTACAAAATAATCATTATTTTTCATCAGTTCTGTTATCTCCACGTCCCAAGGCACCTTGTTTGTAGCAACACACTCGTTATCAGTGATTGTGGCCCACTCATCGGCAGGACGCATTTTTTACAGCCATTAAGCTCAGTAATCACACCGCCAGCATGAACAATGCGGCAGCATGCACTAACAAGTTCAGTATTCAAGTGTTTTTTTCATCCACCGTTGATAGCTATTTTCGGACAGGAATTGTGTATGGTTTCTGATAAGACAAACCTTTGGATGCAAACTGCACGATGTGCAGAATGGCATGATGACGTATGTACAGAAGAAGGGCAGCCAGCAGAAAGAGAAAACGAAGATGATAACGGCGATTGTCTTCGCTGCTCGCTTCTCCTTCGCCACCGAAATCTTTTCTCGCTTTTGTAGAACCGCCGTTGGATTCTGAAATCACAGCCGTTTCAACACTGAAGCGTAAATAAATCTCCAAGCAGCGTCTTTGCAACTTCTAATGCAAATAAAAAGCACACAAATTGCTTTCAAGTAGAAGAAGAAGAAACAGAAGAAGAAGTGTTGTGCAATAGTATGCTATGATAGTGCTATTTTCTGCCCACTTCTCACATACATTGGTGTCACAAATAGTGTAGGTGCCCTAACGTGCGAGTACTATGCGAGCACGATATGGTGCAATGTGACAGTAAACATTCGATTGATGGCTCAACATCAACAAATAATGTGATGCAAAGGTGGCTACATTATATTGCACTTCGACGTCGTAATCATCACCTCTGACATGTATAAAAGCGTACTGTAGAATGTTCCACAAATCGCTATGTTATGTGTGATAAAAGTGCTGATTGTTAGTTTTGTTAGTACCTCCTCTTCAGTTGACGATTTCTTTGGTTTCGGTGTATTATTTGCGTATTTCATCTTCTTCAGTGTATCACCGGATTCCTTCCTGTCACTGCTGTCATCGTCTTCGGTTTTCTTCTGCAAGTTGCGTAAGGTGAGTAAGTGGTGCGCTACTTACTAGGATTTCATACATGACGAATATACATGACGATGCTATGGTTATGCAAAGGTTGAACCGTTTCAGCGTGTTCTAACTGTCTTCACAAAAGCTAAAAGATACTTGCAAATGTTAGCGAGAATATGTTTTCATCTATGTTGTTAGAGCAGGCGTGCTTCATAGCTTCTATGCAAATCATTATTGTTGCGTTTGCTTGAACTAATTGATAGCAAATGAAGATACGTCGTTAGGAAATTAATAGCATATGCAGAAGTTACATGTAGTGGCTGAGAGGAGGCGGCTTCTGCTTCGACGAGCGGCACTCGTTCGCATTTCGAACCGTTCTTCGCCGGTTCGGATGCCCTCTTCGAGATCTTCTTGTGCTCGTTGTTGTCTCC
>JACMIJ010000877.1:0-15003 GCA_014805365.1 Koerneria luziae
CCTCGTTTCGAGTTTTTTTGGAACTGACTAGGAAAGAACAGAGACTCGGTGATCTACCGCAATCAGAGCTTTTACTCCGTAGTACTCCGATACTCGGACTCTGAACCGCCATCCCTACCTAATATCGTGACGATAATGAACTGATCGAAACCTCCAGAATTAGGCTGCACTTTGTGGCCAGAGGATAACACGCAGAACAAATAGAATCAGATAAATGTGCATCACAAGTAACAAAAGCAGCCAAAACCAATAAACACAATTCTCGATACAAAAAGAAGCAACGCTGGTATTTTCCCAAACTCTAATTGTGAGGATAGAAAAAAGGTTGTATGCAATAATAAACAAAAAAGGCAACTTGTTAAAAAAAAAGTGGTCCAGACGAACGATAAAAACGGCCCAGAGCAATTGATTTGATCGGCCAGAGCATAATCAATGCACGTGGTCGGCGCAAGGAAAAGGCGCTTTGCTCTTATCGCGATACCGCCAACTCCAGCATGCCGCAAGGTGACAAGGAAGACAAAGATGTATTTTATAAAAAGCTTTTACGTCGACGTCGAGAAACCAGCTATTAGTTCCCACGTAAAATGCGTCAAGCAATTCTAAGCTGCTCTTTCTTACAATTGCCAACTTATTGTTAGCTCTGCAAATCACCGAACTGTCAGTTTTACTCTGAGTAAGGTGTGAAATAGCAGCTTATTCTGGGTGGACGCACTGAGCAGCTCCTCCTACGTCGCCGCCAAAATAAAAACTGCTTGAAAGGAGCTGCGAAACCGTTGCTTTGTGCTAGCAGAATTGCGTGTATAAGCAACCCGCAACTTCTATGAGGGGAGTAACTATATAAGGAAGTGGTGCTTTTTGTGAATCACTGTCTTCGTGAGCGAGAATGTACTCTGCATGAACACTGCTTGAGTGATAATCATTCCGAATAGGAACTGCGTATACTGCAGTTCTGAGAAGCATCTGAATCAGAAAGCGCCTGGATTAGAACCCTCTCCTATGAGAAGTAGTTCTCACGAATGTGTTCATTCTTATCTTGGCGTTCGTATTCAGGCTGTGTTCATTCAGTACATGCTCATTCATTGTCAGTCAGTTCTCATTCATTCGGTCCCCACATGTGTATGTAGTTTCATCCGATTACTAATCACGCGATAAGATTTAGCTCTATTGTTAGGTAGTATATTATTGTATTTAAGAGGTAAAGTACAGTTCTCCGGAAATATAACAGGTGCTGCATGTAATGCTTTCCCGATTTTGCCAGATGGTGTATTGCATGCTTGTGTTGCATCTTCAATGTGCCCATTCCTTGATGTCTGTGTGGTTTCTGCGGTGCAAGTCTACATCATAGTCTATGATTGTTCCCGCTGGTCAACACTTCATGCAACTGAGTAACTTGCTTGTAACCTACATTAGCCATCCAGTTACAGTTAACTCACAGTCCTTCCACCGATCTATAATACCTCATTTGCATACGATAACAATAGCTCCACTTTTCCTAACAATGAGATGTGCAAATTGGAGAGCGGAGGAAGTTCCACTGTCTCATTGTTAGCAGGATGTGGACTAAAAGGTCATAAGATATGACCTTTTAGTCCACATCCTTGTATTTTCTGTGTTTGCAAAGAATTGAATTTCTTAAATCCACTAATAATAAAGTTATGTTGTTCTTTTTCAACACCTACAAGAACAGCAAGAAAATGGGCAAATCGTGAGTTCTTATTGTTAGCTCCTCTGCCTCTCTACCGGAACGCTGCTTGTCTGCGGTCTGAACCAAGGTGGTTGAATATAGGGGTAAAAGAAACAGTCCCATTGTTTAAGTTACACTAATAGCTCCACGCTGGTACTAAGAATGTCCCGAAAAGAGCCATATGAAAAATCTATTTGTCGTCCCTAGTCATAACGTCTGTTTCATTCACGGTTGGACTTTTAATGAGTCTCTGATAGCATACAACTTGCGGTGAACAAGAGATGCTCAACTACGACTGTTCTGATATATAACATCTTTATATAAATATGTACATACAATAAATAACAATGAGATGAGCGAATAAAGGAAAACCACAGATTTGCACACGAGGATGTGTCATGAGATTCCGCGCAATTCATGGCCGATCTTGCTCTTCACCTTCAGCTTCATCGTCAACAAAAATTCGTCCGCGTTACGAATTTTCGCCAACTGAAACAAAGTGGAAATTGCTTTGAAGTAACATAAATGGTTACAAAGTTAGCAAAATAACGTAATATGTCTGCTTATTTTTAGGCTTTCTTGCAAGATTTGATGCTGGAAATTTCACTCGATTGAAAGCATATCTCGTGTGATACTGATGGCCAGGAAGCTTTCTTGCAATCCCAAACTTCTACTTTCTGACCATATCCTTGTTGATCTTGCTAAGGAAAGCAATTGGAATACCCCTCAAGATATCAAAAATTTCGCGTAGCGGAAAAAAAGCGAAGCCGACCGTACCTGTTCGTCCATGATCTCGAGCAGCTTCATGCACTGCAGGTACATCACCGGCGCCTTCTTCGGCCCGTACGACGCCATCAGATATCGCATCAGCGTCGTCGCGTATTTCTCGCGTTCCCGCCCGAGGATCTCCTGCGCGTGCGCGGAAACGCCCTCGGCACCTGCGAAGGACAAGAATTGTCTTCTTTTTTTGTTTTGAATAGACATGATGAACTTTTTTTGTTTGGCGTATGTAAAGCGAGAGCTTAGACAATTGTTAAATAGTGATATGTTAGAAAAACATGATAAGAGAAAAGTATAAGTGCTACTTATTGTTAGTATTGTGTGTATATTCCCATGTTGTGCAGGTTGTGTACAATCATGATTGGTTGGAATATCTGACTCTTTATACCCAAATCTTATTGTTATGATATTGCCGATTACACAGTATCATTGCAATAAGAATAAGATATAATTATGTTTTCCAGATTGAATGCAAAATGACAGTAGGTTCTTTGCACAAAACGCAGGAGGATATTCCTACAGTATTCTTTCTACCAATCAAATAAGGAAGCCCGAGGGTACGCTGCTTTCGAAGGCTATCATGCCCGCGGGTGTTCTTATTATTCGGTGCCACCATTATGCCTCAATTTCCCAATCACAATTGCTACTCAAAGAAGTGTGGATACTGTAGCCTTATGAATGATTACTCTGAAAACAATTGTCTTCCTGATATCGGGAAAATCGAGTTATCTTCCCGATATCGGGATCTACTTATCTTCCCGCAAAATAAGAGCTTCCCGATATCGGGAAGACAATTGTTTTCAGAGTACCACGAAACAGGCACAATTTGTTACTCCCACTTACCGTACTTCATTTGCATACGAATACAAACACTTCACTCTCAATAACAAAGGATGATCGAAATTTGAGGAGGGTGGAAATTGTACTGTTTCGTTGTGACATGAAGGTCAAGGAAGGTATCATTAGGCTCACGAAATGGCAAAATAAACTGTTCCGATAGCAACAACCAATTACATGGTTCTCGCTCATAGTCAAAAACATTTTGTGAGTACGCGATTGAACATTTTATTACGAACAAATGACTACGCGCAGTGATTTTGCATTTCTCACTTATCGGACAACCGAGTGAGTGCACAATGGGGAATAACAACAACTTACTCGGGTCACAAACAACGATGGCTTTCATGAGGAGGTAGACGGGCTTGATCAGTCCCATCTCCTGCATGTACTTCGGCGCGAACCACGGGTTGGACTTGGTTGAGATCCTGCAAACAGTTACTTTCATGTTACTAGTTTTGTTGTTATGCACTATGTTAGCACTTTGCTTGTTACTATTAACACTGTTTGTTCTGGCAGTTTACAAAAGTTTTTGTTCTTATCTACTCGTGATTGCAAATTCTCTTTTTGTCAAGAATGACAAAGCCTAGCGCAACGAGATTGAAACTTATTGTTAGGGTTTTTGAATAGTCGGTATTCGTACTTTGTTTCAGGTATTTCGCTCTGGAAGAAAAAAGTATCATTTCTTGCAAGGTATAATTTGTTGACGTACTCATGGTGTCGATATGGCGTGCGTCCATCTGGATAAAATGCGATGATTGACTTGTTCATAAACGAGAAAAATGAGGTAGTTAGGGCGGACACTTTCAGGCTGATATGCCGTAGGAGGTTCACCTAAAAAGCAAAGGATTGTATTATATGTTAAGCATATCCACAGGTTCTTCTCACGTTGTCCTGACCTTCTCAAGATTCCCCACAGGCGAAATGCTTTGAATACAGGTGAACTTTGCTTTGTTTTGCTTTGTATCTTTACAGGAATAGATCAACAAGAGTGCAAAGAAAAACAACTGAAGAACGACTTTTGTTGGTCTACTGTAGTTGTACTTCCATATCTTATTGTTAGAAGTATTGATATTTCGAAACTAAATAACACAACAAAACCTTACTTTGTCCACATAGTCAAAATCGTGCATGATATCGAAGGCCTTAATGTAGTCAACGGCGTAGATCAAATCGACGAACATCCACTCCTTCAGATTGTGCCTTTCCCGATACTGCGTCGCCTCACCCATCGTGATGCGATATTTTACATGGAGCTGAAACAGTATTAGTAGGTTATAGAACGGACATGTTTGTACAATCATGCGCATGCTTGTGTTATGCGGGGATGCACATGCGTGGTCGGTTCTAGAACCGGTAAGTATGGTAGCAAGGAAACGTTAGTTCAAGGGGTTACTGTCGTGCTGAACATCACAAATCACACACAAAATGTGCTGAAGTTAGGCTCAAAGTGCAATCCGGCTCAAAAATACAGTTAGGCCTAAAGTGCACTTCGGCTTAAAGTACAGTTAAGCTTAAAGTGCACGCGGGGGCGGAGTCAGTCCTCCAAGCTACTTTGGATTCCCGGGGCAGTTCACCAGAACGTACATCGAGCGGCATTTGCACGTCGAACGTCTTCGGGTCGTTCATTAGTGGCCATCCTTGCATCTCCTGCATTGGCTGCATGAAATAGTGGATTGAGTGGGGTACTTTGAGCTGATATTTTGCTCAAAAACTTTACTCACAGAAAAATAACTTTTTGAGCTGTAGCGTACTGTCACCAGCATATCAAACGAAGGGAAATATGAGGGTCTAAAAGGCTGGGGAGCACTTTTCAGGTACAGTTGAGGGTTATTTTTCTTTGAGTAGGATATTTTGTACACTGGAAAGCTGCTTTATGTAAGAATACAATCGCTTGTTCTGTCTCCTAATATCCGTTCTCGCTAACCAAGAGTTTTGGCAACCCTGTTTGCTAATTGTAAGATAAGGCTACTTCTTTTTACAATGCATTGTTCTTCTTACTCTTATATCTGTAATTCGTATTCCTTAGTTTATTGTCTATTGAATACTGTTATTCTTTGCATAGTTCTTCAATGGTCAGTTAAATACAGCTCTCATTGTCTACTGTACGCGTATTTATCCAAATCGTTGGGTATCATACATGGACACGGCACGTTCCTCTTTTTTGGACTGTAGGGTGACCCATACATAACCATGTTATAATGCGGGGTGATACTACTCTTGGCATGAACTACTTCGTTCTGAACAAATATCCGACTGCCACTGTATAACCAAATCTTATTGTTAGGTTTCGTTTAAATAACATAAATTTCGCAAGGTATTCAAATTCTTCGCAAACCCATGTTATTTCTTTAACTTGTGAACTGCGCTAAACTGTAAAAAACATTATTATGCTTACAAATTCAAATATGTAGCGACAGTCGGATATTTGTATAGAACGGAGTCAGATAAGCCAATAGTATTATACGTTCCCAGGAACGACATTGTCCATGTTTGGTTGGGTGTATAAATCTCACTGTGTTGTAGGAAGGATCCACCTGGTAGTTCATGCCGAGTGAACTCGGCGTGTTCAGGAGGTACGCCGTATCGATACCATCGTACGTTCGTGGACAGTACGTCGAGCGGCGGACCGCCTGATGTTTGTCCTCGAGGTAGTCCAGATGCTGCAGCAACGAGCCGACACGGTCATCCATATGCTCCAGTAGACAGGGAACCTGAAGAATGACAAGATCAAGATTGTGATGATAGACAACGTTGTTACTATTATATTTATAGTAAAGAATACTGTAGCATAATACACAGGAAGGAAACCTGATGATTGACAGAGTTGTCATGATAGACAACTTTGTCACTAGTGAAAAATACTGTATTGTAACATTGTTTGCAGAAAAAAAACAAGGTACTCCTTGCTAGGACGAAAATGCAAGGTTATGGGTGGGTGGTAACGGTTAGCTAGCCAACTGTGCTCATGCAGATCTTATTGTTAGGACATATTTTTAAAGGGATCGAAACCCTGTATGGAACAACGACTTTTGTAGTTTTTTTTTAAAATTGTAAGTACATACATGATTCCTAGAACGACAGTTCTTTGTTTTCCCAAATGCTTAACAGTACCTGTAAGCTTTGCTCCTCCTGAACAACAACTTGCTTTCGTTGCGACAAAATTTTCTTCACCAGGACGTTTTCGAAGAGGTTTTGTTTCGTAACGATGGCTGAAAAAAGCGAATTTGACAGATTGCAAGATCATTGTCAGTTTATCAGATTGTCTCTTTATCAGATCATTGTCGATTCGTTATTGTAGGATTGCAAAATTATTAGCGGATTGTCAGCTTGTCAGTTTATTGTCAGATTGTGTCATAGGTAGTGTTACTTTTGGGTTTTCCTAACAATAAGATTGTGAATGGATTCGCTTACCGAGTGGATTCATGCCCATTTCGACGCATTTCTTGAATCGACAGTACCGGCACAATAGGAATTGTCCTGAAAACAAAAAATAGGAATATATTGGTTTCTAATTTTATGTACACACATCATGCTGAGGCTTTGCATTTTCCATCCGCATTAAATTTGCATATTCCTTTGTTTTAGAGAGCGAAGCCTCTGCTGTTAAATGCAAATGAGATACGGTAGACTGCCGAAAATAAAAAATGATGTGTGCTTAACAATAACAATAAATGCAGTGTCATGCAGTGGCTTTTCAATTTTTCTTTGTGGCATTTACAACGTTGAGTATAACATGCTCCGCATGGCAAATATCATTGCCTTTGGCTAGACCAGTTTGCCATTCACTTCTAATTGTAAGTATGTTTTTGATATACCTAACTACGTTTTGCACAAATATTTCCGAAATAATCCCGAATATATTCAAATCTTATTTTTATGGTTTTCCATTGCACAAGTCAGCTGGCATATTTAACAATTTTTTTGCATCTCTATGCCGTTTCACAACATTTATGTATCTTCATCGTTTTTGGTGTCTTGTTAATCGTCGCAAAAATCCGAATTTAATGCCTATTTTTCCTACTTATCTCGTAGCACCTTCAAAAGCTTATAAACGGTACAAAGTTGGGAAAAGGGGGTATATTTACATATCGTCAACATATTTGTGTGCCTAACGACCTCTACAGAACGGAATTAGATATTCCGGCACTTCTGCATAAGTGCGTGCTGCGCTCTTTCGCACACGCGCACGCGTATGCGACAGAGCGCACTTCTGCAGAAGTACCGATATCCTAAATGTTGCTTGTCAAATTCCACAACGTGCAATCTGCACGGCGTGTCGAATGAGGTGAAGGCCACGTGCACTTGACACCAGTATCATTTTTGGTGTGCAATGCAAAATAGCAAATTTCCCCCGCGCAAGATTGATCAGGTCAGCGGATCTTTTCGGTGGGGGGATGGGCTTGGAGAGAAAGTCACGTAGTCCAGCAAGCGGTTCATATACAGGCTGTTATTGCACAATTGGGTGCAAATGGTCAAAGGGGCCGGAAACCATGAATACTCTTATTGTTAGTCAAAGAGCACCATTTCCTTATCCCGTAGTTACCCCTTCACAGACGTTTCAAGTCGCTTATACATACAGTCGTGGTATTACGGAACAACTGTGTCTCAACTCCTTCAACAATGGACGGGATTTTTGTTCCTTCCAGGCTGATATGGGGAAGATTTCCAAGTACAATGTCTCTTACAATTAGTCAATCATTTGCAGCATTGCCGCTTGTTGCAATTGGGACATTTTGGTGCTAAAAACCTAGCAGCAATCTCCACTACCCTACATGCGGTACCCCAGTTGCAGGAACATGCAAATTTGAGACTAGCGGAAGTTGCACTATCTGCTCACAGTTAAGAAACTGCGTGTAATAAACACTCAAAAGTGCTTAGAACACATGAAAAAGGGAAGATTTGATCATACTTTTCGAGGCGTTCTTGTGGCACTTGCCGTCCCGCGGGCATTGGTGCTCGGTCTGCTTGAGGATCATTCGTCGGAAGAACACCTTGCAACTGTTGCATGACGGCACCTGGAAACACACTGCATTGGTAAACGTGTCCACAATGCCTTTCCATTTCAATAATATCCATTTACGTTTTTTTTAAAATTTTGTTCCATCTTTTTGCATCCCTAATTGTAAGAAATACTGAAACGCATACAACCGTACAGTTTATGAACGTGATCATAAAGTTGCAGAACAATTGGACTGTCTGATTTCGTTCTGTTCAAGTATTCAACTGTTGAAATATTGTCAAATCTTATTGTTATGGTTCTTTCCTTGTACACAAATTTGAGAACGAGAACACATGCAGTCAAATTTTAAAAAAAAACATCTTGCCGATTCATAAACGTGTATGTATAGTGACCGTCGGATATTTCTATGCATTTTTAGCAACCATAAAACTGCTGGCCCTGCACAACTTTCAGCTATGAAGGAGATTGCGCACTTTGCGACATTGTTTGTCGTGAGTGCATTATGTATGGGAGTTGTCCTCTCCCATTTAGTACTCGTAGTCTGTTAGGCACACAAGCACACACACGTGAATACTCAGTGATAAGATCCGAAATGGCCTTGATGCCTTGGTCTTACGGGGCTGAACTTTAGCGCTTCCTTCCTACTCCGCTGTCAACAACGCGGAAACGCTCACTTTTGAGATTGTATCACCCAAAACGGTTCATGCGACTTCTGATATGTCACGTAGCACAAACATGCTGATCTCAAACAAGCACAAAGCATAACTTGTCTAATCACACTACACACACCTGTAGCGCAAAACTCTTAGTGTATAATATATTCTTCCGCCGGTCTAGCATTACCTAATTTGGATACAATAACGAAGGATTCATTCTCTATAACAAAGGAATATGCTAATTTTTTGAGTGGTGGAAATTTCGCGTCTCAATGCCAAAGCATGCGTTTGAATCTCGAACGGATGATCTTTAGCTTCAAGAGGACGGTAAACATTATCCCTTCCTGACAGACAAAGTGCATTCCCTATACTGTGGCCGGTGGTGCTGTTTTCTGAGAAACATTCTTCCACTAAGAAATAGTCCAAGCCACACATATTCCTGACTTGTGACTAACGTCTAGGATGTTGAAAGTTTTGTACTTGAAACACTTTAGGAGGTCCAAATTTTTCACATTATTTTGAAAAAACTGTGATTGGTCACAGTGTGGATATTATATGGTCCAAGCTTTTGAGATATTTCGTATGAAGGATCACAGTAAGAACACAAACGCAATGCATATTGTCAATCTCTTACAATTAGTACCCCTCAACAACACATACTACGAAATGTCAGATGTATATAGGTCTCCACTTATCTAATTGTAAGAATGTTAATTGGAGAAGTATGCTTGATAGTGACAGTTACACGAAAAGTAATCGGTCCATGTGGGTGCTTGGGTAACTCCTTGCTTACTATACCTCACAACGTCCTTTCCCACTCACAATCAGGACTACCCGCAGGCGAAATGACTTGATACGGGAGAACTTCATTCTCTTGCTTTGCATTACATCTCATTGTTAGAATAATCACATAACAAGACAATATTGTAGCCCTTTATAGCGCCTGTTGTAGTAGAAAACTTCTCGTTTTCCAGTGAGCTTTCCAGTAGCCGTTTACGGTAACTCATTGTCAATGCCTTTGTCTACCAATTTCTAGCAAAAGTCCCTCACATTGGCGTTAGCGCACATCACCCCCGGTTAATACCCCAAAGTCCCTGATACGAACAACCGAAATCTAGTTTACACTTCCCATGTTACGGCGGTGACTCTATCACAAGATCAGGCCCGTCGTGAGCTGTACAGAGCAAGAGTTCACCACCAAAACCATCTTTCTCCCCAATATTGTTCAAGAACGACATCAGAGATTGACCTGTTTAGGGTACTCTGTACTTCCTTCCTTTCTTCAAGGAAACACATCTCTGAACGGGTGGTTTTAGAGTGGGCGCGAGTGATTATCGAACCCACCTAAGGTAAAATCTAGCCCCCCTGAAGTAATGTGCACATAAGTACCAAATCTTCGAAGCGCTGGCAAGTCTGTTCATAACTAAGATTCTCGCCAGATAATATTCAAGACCTTTAAAGGGGCCGGAAACCGTCAGTTTACCGAGGAATTTACTTATGTGTATTTCCTGAACACAAAAGTGGCGGGTCAATAGAACACTCGTTATGAACACATTTTGCACGAATGAAATGACGGTTTCTAACCTCCTTTAATAACAGAAAAAGGCCGCCTGCGGCTGCGCCCCTCAACTCCTCCATCCCCAGATCAATCAGTTCATTTGCCTTGTTGGCATTCTCTCTCTCCTCTCCTCTCCCTATCTCTCGCTCTCGTTCCTGTTTTGCTTGCCCAAAACGGCTATTCAAATAGACTAGGGTTCACTCGTGCAGCTTTGGGTGCGGCTATATGGCTGAAAAATTTGAATACGTGAGAAAAATTAAATGTATGGGATATTTGTATCAGGTTTTCCCCATAGTTCCTATAGTCCTACTTCACATTAGGTATTACTAACAATAAGTATAGAACAAGATTAGGCTTTTCCTTCTTTGTCATTTCTTTTCAAAATGGCTCTGTATATAAAATACCGATGAAAAAAAAAGTTATAAACTCACATCATAATGATAGACGCTACTGTCGCTGGCGCAGATCGCGCACTTGTTCGGCCTGCCCGGCTGCATCGGCGGCGAGTCGGCGGGCGGACTCGGCTCGCGCGCGTTTTCGCGCGCGTCACGCGCGTCACGCGCCGTCTTCTTCTGCTTCATCGTCTTCTTGTCGCGCAGCGGAATGCGTTGCGCGTGATCGTCGGGCGACGCCGGCAGTGACGTCATCATCATGCAGTCCGCGGAGGATGGTCCGGCCGGTGCGGAAGGCACATCGTCGTCGGAGTCGGAGTCGATCTCGATTATCTCGTTTGTGTTGTTGCGCACCTCACGCGCCTAAAACGAATACCATATTTCAAGCATTTCAAGTATTTCAAGAATGGGGATCAAGGCTTCCCAAGTCTACCCCATGTTTCTTCATACCTCAGAACTTTGCCAAGTGTATCCCCTCCATATTTTGCTTCACCCCTTCCTTATTAACATCAACTCGATCATCTAACAAAAAATAACACAATTTTGTTCATCTCTGGTGGCTGGGCTGGAAATCAGATGCCCACAACTATTGTGTTTTTTTGGCAGACATATGGTTAGACTACGTAAGCGTAAAGTATTCCCACTCAACTGAAAACGCGTATGCTTACGATTCCAGCTCATTAGCCAAAGAACAGCTTTGACTTGTGGTCGAAATATTTACGTGACACTATCACCTTTTTGACACCTTATCGGGGCATTCCACTACATACGTGCCGTTTGCCCGAACACGGTGCGGAAGTGCCTGCCTACGTGCATATCTGCAGGTATCATTTCAGTGCCTGCCCCCCTCTCTAATAGTTAGTCTTCTCCTGCCTATTTGCGCATAGCGCCGACCGCTCTCGTATGTGTGTGCATTAATGGCAGCTGCTCGTTCCCTGATCAGGGAGATGTATGCGGATATGTGGATCCAATGCGAGTTCGAGAGTCAACTCCGGTGTTGGCTGGAGAGCCAAGGAACTCTCAGAGAGTCTCTAGGGAGTTAACGAGTGAATGGATTGAGAGTCAACTTCGGTATTGGCTAGAGTGCTAAAGAACTCTTAGAGTCTTTGCTGGGAGTTAACAAACGAATGAATCCAGTGCGAGTTCGAGAGTCAACTCCGGTATTACCTAGAGCGTTAACGAACTCTCTAAGAGTCCCTGCAGGGAGTTAACGAATGAAGGGATCCCGAGAGAGCTACAGCATTGAAATTGCCAATGAATTCTTATTGTTAGAGAGACTGTAATGAGTTGACAAATGAAGGTAGATAAATTGTGTTTCAAAGTAGATTAGTTATTGCGCTTGAGTAGTAGAGATTACTCACATTACGCTGGCAAAACTGTCTATTACTATAGTACTCACGAAATTGTCCGATGCGTCATGTATGCAAAATTGCTGTACTTAGTCAATCGTTCGCAATGAAACGTTCATTTGCGTATTCAAAAAACAGTTGTTGACTATGAGCGAGAACATGTATTCCTTTGTTGCTATCGGAACGATGTATTTTGCATTTTCGTGAGCCTAATACTGTACAACCCGCTAGCTCAACTATCGCTGCTATGGGCTTACCTTTGACAGAACTGTAATTATCAAACATCACCAACCCCGGTCCTTCAAACAGAGTATTGAATCTAATGTACCCGGAAATGCCTATATCATCTTTGTTTTTTTGAATATACTTTTGTTTAAGAAGGTCCGGAAACCGCGATTTCGTTGTGGCAGACAATATAACAGACCCGCACCTTTTGTTAGCGAGGCAAGTATATAAGTGAATAACCGTTTTGCCTCAAACACTTCATGGTTTCCGAACCCTTAAAATATGCAAAAGAGGTTACATTAACGGTTGCTGTAGAATACTAATTGTAAGGAAAAACTTCGAAAGCTCACCTCGTCCGCCTCGAACAGCTCAAGAAACCACTGAAAGTCCGGCTGGTCAGCGTACATGCACCGGATCAGAGCGCAGTCTGAACGGGCCGATTCATGACACAAAAACCGATGGAAACGCATCGAAAATCACGGAACGAAAAAAATGAGATAGAGAGAGAGAATGGAGGAAGCGAATATTGGCCCGTATTGGCAGACATGGAAAGCAATCACAGCGTATCAAAGTATGTATTTTTGTCAAAATTGTAAATTTCGACATCCTGGAAACATAATGGGATCCGGAAATATGGCAGTGGCTTAACCATGAAAGTATCGGACCAGGATTTGGTGGGATTCACTGGTTTAAAGATTTCCCAAACGGTTTCTGGCACATGCATCAGGAACATTGCTGATTACCAGTGAACTTTGCCTTTACCATGATATTTCAACACAATCTTATTCGTCATGAATGAGAATGTTCTGATTCACAGCTAACGGGTAAATCATAAAACATGTTGAAACGGCAAGAAACCGTTAGTCCAACCAGAGATTTCCTAATGTGGTTTCCCTGAGCACAAAAGTTGCGAGTCAATAACACATTCGTTTTGAAAACATTTATAAAGATAAAACCGTTTCCAGCCTCTTTAGTGAAACCTAAAGACAACATAAAGTAACGCGTGGAAACAAAAAGCGGGAAGGGCGGAATATTTACCAGGAAGCGTTGGAAGCTGCAGTGTAAACGTGGAATTTCCACAGAGCCGTTTAAAAAAACGCAAATATAAAGCAACTCTCTTCGATACAAACGCATATTGTTAGAATATCCGAGTCCAATAGAATACAAGATAAAAATGCTGTCGTGTATTGCCACAACGACCACATTGAACCAGACAACAAGTTTCACAAACTGTATAACATGTTTACTGTTTAGAAAAAAAGAATTTAATACAGTCAATTTTCTTCTATGTTAATATGGCGTCCACTATTGTAATAGTACTTTGCATTCATGGTATTATTGAAGCAAAACGCATTGTCCAAGGAGCGTAGCAATTGAGTGCGCGCGTCGTATAAATCGTGAATTTTAATATGCTTACAAGCGTTCTATAAACCTAGTAATCCGATTTTTTTGCTCGTCAAGCGGAGCACAACAATACCAAACTCATGTTTTTTTTAGATAACCTAGAAAGGGTAGCACAGTTCGTCATTTGGTCAAACAACGGAAAAACGTGACAATTCGTTTTGCAGCAGTAATATGTACATATATTCGCAGAATAAACATGAAACAAAGAAAGTTGAAAGTCGCCATGAAATCTATTAGAGTTTTCCCGATCGATTCGGTTTTTCTTCCTCACTCTCGTGCACACAAAAGAAGGAAAGCATGTGATATGGTATAAGCCGGGCAGCTTTTTGGCACCGTCTTAGGGGGCTTTAGAACTATGTACGTGCCGTTTGACAGCGGCAACATCTTAAAGGAGGCCGGAAACCATTGTTTTGTGTTAGCAGAATTGCGTGTATAAAAGACCCGCAACTTCTGTGAGGGGGGCAACTATATAAGGAAATGGTGTTTTTTGTCTCCCACAGTTCACGGTTTCCGGCCCCCTTTAAGGATACAAGTACCAGAGCTGATTCGTAAATTTCAGCCCAACTTGTGAACAGTATATGTGCGGTCTACCGTACCTCATTTGCATACATTGACAAAGTTTTCTTTCAGGAGAACAAGGAATATGCAAATTTGTGACCGGCGTAAGTTGTACTATAAAACTGTGCATGAAGGACATTTGGCATTGTAGGGCAAAACAGCAAACAAGAGCTATCCTGATGGTGCGTTGAGAAGAAAGACGCGATAAGACAGTCATGAATATGAAACTAGAAAACGAAGGTGATCAAGAAACAAACGCATAACGATATCACATTGATCTTTCGCAACGTATTGTGCCTGTTCATTGACCGTTAGTCTAAAAATTTGTACACCTTATTGATTCTTCTTCAAATCTCATTGTGCTCACATGAAAATGATATGTGGTTGTGAAATGTCGTAATTTCCTAAGGCGCAAGAAGCATACGTGCCATTGATCTTGTTTATTTCACTATTAAAAGGGTTCTACATGTTACAAGCTTACAAAGTTACATGTTACAAAGCACATTATAAAACTGACAGTAGCACCTATCAGTACTGTTCTGACGATATTTAGAGGTAGTGCAAGAGACCGCAAAGAGATCAACCTTGAGCGGTGCA
>JACMIJ010000878.1:0-15002 GCA_014805365.1 Koerneria luziae
AACAGGACAACAGTAATAAACATTTTTGGTGTACTATGCTCGGGATGGCTGCTCTGTGTCAGTTAACACACATTGTGCAGGATGTTGAAAAATTTCCAAATTTTCATTGAAACATTTCACTGGATGTTGAAATAACTGTGATTGGTCACAGCGTCATATTTAGTAGTCCCAGTGTACATAGTTCTGACAATTAGAACCGCTAAAATCGTCTAACTATTACACAAAGCTTCATCTTTTTTCTCTTGTAGACATATGTACAATCGGGACTTCCCGTTGGCTATGACGCTTTCATTGAGGAGAGCATTACTTTACAGTTGCACGTATATGATAGATGTTGTCATTATACCTCATCTATGCATAAGATTC
The DNA here is from genome assembly GCA_014805365.1 of Koerneria luziae. Lineage (NCBI taxonomy): Eukaryota > Metazoa > Nematoda > Chromadorea > Rhabditida > Neodiplogasteridae > Koerneria > Koerneria luziae. Next base: position 367 of record JACMIJ010000878.1, read on the forward strand.
CTGGTTGTAAGATGAAGCTCAGCCACGTCAGCATTTCCTTGTTTTGCTCTGATTTTGCTTCTGAAAGCAGCAGTAACCGGATCGCGGCCAACTCATGGGCGGTGAGTGGCCGAAATCGGAGATAACTGGAGCTTCCCGAAGGCTTTAGAATAACACACAAAAAAAGAGACGATGATCGCGTACGTGGTTTAGCATACTCAGCCGCCGTAGTAATAGCACCATTTGTGAAGTGAACGGAGAACAATTTAGGTACCATAGAGCAGTGGGGATTTGTTCAATTCGTTGTAAGTTCCTCTTTTTTTCGTACTAACAATAAGACATACATGTCATGGAAATTTTATCAAAGAAAAAATGTCCTATCGGGTAAGCTGAAAGGAATACTGTTTTCCTTTCACATGAGAAATGGTGCTATTACTACGGCGGCAGAGATAAATACACCTATACATTTAAAGCAGACTGTTACCGTATCAAGGCTTTTTTTGTAATATAAGTATGCTGTCGGAAACGGTGACAGGTAACCCGAAAGTTCGATACTTCTAGCTCGCTTGAAATGTATTTGAATGTTACCTTCGGTGCTGGGAGGTTTAGATCGTGCTCAACTAAGAGTGTTTTTCGAAGAATCTTATTGTTAGGTCAATTTTAGAGTATTCGAAGAATACCTTAGAACGTTCTTAAAATATGCTTATTGTTAGAGTATTCTTAGAGTGTTCTAAGAGCATTTTGGAGAACCCACAAAGTATTCTTGGAGAGTATTCTTATCTTATTGTTAAAATAGCCTAAACGACGTAAGAAGCACACGTGTTCTATACATTTACAATGAGAACTGGGAAGGAAAAATAGCTGCCCGGGGGGGGTAGCTCACTTTTCGGCTTGAAGCACGAGTCAAGGAAGTTCCCGGAAACCGCCGGGCAACAATTAGCATCCCCGAGAACATCCGATTCTTGTCATGGATGGGGGTAATTTTGGCCTTCTGCTGTGGGATTGCACCCGGTAGAGGTAGAATATGGAACTGAAGGCTGTTCATGATATTCTTGCGTTTAGAGCAATTAGATACCTCTAAGGTATTGAAGAAGATCAGGTACCTTACAGATGAGCTCAGTGAGTTCACGGACCTGTTGGTGAGTTAGGTGACAGTTTTTCACCACCTTTCACCACCTTGCCCGGCTAGGTCACGGCGTTCCACCACCTTGATGAATGCACAGGTTGTATGAATATACCTAATTTGCATACGATTATAAAGAGATTAATAGTACGAACAAAGAGGTATGCAAATTTCAGACCAACGGTGAGTGAACAGCCTCAATATGAGGTACTGGAACGCCAACTCGAACTTGAGATATGGCGATATGCGTAAGCGCGCGAAAGTCGCAGAACGTCGCGCGGCTTTACGTAAGCCGCTTATAGAAGTAGGGACATATACATACACACAGACACACACATGCCAACGGGCAGAGCAAACAAAGACACGAAAAAAAAGGAGAGGAGGAGAACGGAAGCCTTCCGGTGTGGAACAAAAAATGTGCTCACCCACTCCTCTCCTCCTCAGCCACACATCAATAAATCCAGGAATGGCACAAAAAATTGCGTGCTTTTGAGGCACAAAAAACGCGCAATGGAGTGTGGCGGAATTCGTCATACAAAGCATAAAGAGTAAAGTAATAATAAAAATAATAAAATAAGAGATACAAAGTAAAAGATCATATCAATCCTACGAGAAAACAGTGTTGCTACTTGTAGCGTTACTATTATATGTCTGTTAGGAATTTGAGCATATCATGTCTCGAGATACAACTTTCGCCGAACTCAGATTTGCGTTCTCCAGTAAGAGAAGCTTTTTGTAATCGTATGCAAATGAGGTACTGTAGACCGGAAGAACCACACTATTATTATTGTCGTTTCAAAGGGCTACTAATTGTAAGAAGTTTTTGAGAATAGCGGATCAAAACAAGCTGCAAAAATGAGGCCAACTACGTGGGGGACGACCAACATTCGCCACAAATAAATAAATATTTGTGCAGCTGCTGGCGAAATTTGTTTTTTTTTTCTTCAAAAGTCTAAAATGTGCAAACAAATAATGCGTTCGCAATTAGAGCAGCGAAATGCGTTTTTGCATTGGCCACTGGACGAACGATTTATGAGACGCTGGCATGGGGAACAACGAAACGAAATGCAGAAGATCTTTGGCCTGGAACGACAAATTTGCATGTCTAGCAATCTGTAGCATCATGGTTTTCAGTAACTCATGTGTATATGAGCATAAAGGTTCTCTCTCACAAGGACAAAATAATATTTCAACATAATGTGAAAGGCATAGAGAGTTTTCGGAGCAGTATGCATACAATTGTATGCTTACTAGAAGAAGGAGTTCTTTTTTTTACAATGAAAGCCGAAAAAACACGATTTTCACTAAAAGTGCAAACACGTTCCAAAAGAACACTACTTATTAGGAACATCCGATTTACCTAGCTCTACCTTATGAACTAAAAACGAATACTACTGTAACAAGTCCTTACAAGCACCAGAACATAGGGTAAAACTTTTGAAACGAACAAAAACCCATTGGATATCGAAAGCCGGGAAGACGTTGATAGATCTCTCTCCGAGAGTGCGCGAGAGAGGAAAAGTGAAGACGAAGAAGGAGAAGAGTCGAAGAAGACGAAGGAGGAGGAAACTACGCATCAATATGTCCCGACAGCCATCGGGTAGAGGCGAGAGATGCAATGCATCCGACATACATATTAGCCTACTTTGAGAAGCTGCTTTCAAAAAGAATCGTTGTGTTTGCTTGTATTCATGTTGTTATTGTCGGTCTACAGTACGTGTCCCGGCCTCTTCGGGACCCCCGGAGGCAAATAAGCCTCGAATAAGCCTTTTTTACAGTACCTCATTTGCATATGATAATAAAAACTTCGTTCTCTAACAATAAGACAAAGAAAAATGCATATTTCAGACCGGCGGAAGTTTAATTGTCTGTGCATGTAGATGTTGATGAGTTGTTTTTGCTTGCATTTCCTGTATTAACAATAAGAATTCACCTTAGAAGGCACTGACGATTAGCTAGGTTTTGTATTTTCGGAATACTAAAGCTTAGTACACATTTGTAAAGTACCAGATTCAGTAAAATATCGTCTGATATGCAATAAGTATAATATTTTATGTTCGAGTAATCCTCGATTTTGTATCTCACCCCCTCCCCCACCCTGGGTGTCCCCATAAATCACTCGCCGATGGCGATAATGACGACAACGGCCATTTAGCATGAAATGCACACCTTCGAAGTCTTATTTCCACGCGGGCGCCAAGCTGCGCCAAGGGGCGCCAACACACATCCATTGGTAGATCACTCTGGTGCCAAGAGTGATCTACATAGAGCCCTATATGAGCGCAACTGTGGTCGGCCACATACGAGGTAGTGAGACGAGTTCACTAACAACGTTATCGGCAGATTGCATTGTAAACAAAACAAAAAGAGGTTGACTGTAAGTGCAGTGAAACATACAAATAACAACAATATTCATCACACTTTGTCATATATTGTGTTTCTCAAGAGTGCTTCAAAAGCGCAAACCGCAAAAGATGCATGTATGTATGTATGTGCACATGTAACATTAGGCTTCTCAAAAGTTTAACAGAGTACTGTAAGCAAATGAACATCCATGACCCAATTCACGGTAGCCAAATGAGTATCAATAACCTAGAATACGGTAACCAAATGAGTTCCCATTTCTTATAATACCATACAATGAGGATCCTGCACGGTGGGAATAACGCAAAGAAGAAGAAGAATTTCCATTACCCAGAAACCGTATCCAAAAAGCATCAACAGCAAAACACCATAACCAAAAGAGTATCCAAATCCTCGTAACTCGTAATTTCTGCATGCCTCACTCTTACGCGTGATCAGAGTAGTTCATGGAACTGCACGAGAAACTACTGGAAAGCGAATAAAGAGTGCTCGGGGGTACATTAGTACACCTCAAAAGCCAAAAGAGGGGGAGAGTGCACACGGGAAAAGCACGATGTATTAGCGATTTCTGCCCCGTTTCTGCCATATACCCATCGATTGGTGTGGAAAGGTAAAAAGAAAAGAGGAGAGGGGAAGAAGAAGAAGAGCGAAAACATCATAATAGTCATTTTGAAAATTAGTTTTCTAAAAATAAAAATAATGTATAACTTCAAGGTCGTAGATCACAAAGATCACTCTTATAGAAGTCACCCAAATGCAAATGAGGTTTCCGAGAAATCCCGAATTAGAGTAATTGTAATCAGAATATGCCGCTAAACAGCTATGATCTTGCGATCTATGATCTGCATACAAAGATAAGACATATTCGAAAGTATGAAAAAGCTTGGCCGCACTTCTTTCCTCTTATTGCCAGGAATTACCTAGCGTTCGCGCATATCATTTATTTGTATAGCACATATAAGAACGAAAGAATGAACCAAAGGCAATGGGCGTTTGGTTCCATTATATTTAAATATATAGGTGATGCATTGGAAAGGTTAAGTATAAAGCTACTTGTAGTGTTACTTGTCTAGATAATCTAAGCCAGCAGAAAATGTTCAAAACGAAAGACAATAGATTCGGGAACGCAGCAAAATGACGAGAGGACCGAGGGAGAAGAAGCGAAAGTGTGGAAAAACGACGACTAATTCAGGGGCACAAAACGCCCACAACGGCTTCGATTTTGAAGCAAAAAGAAAAACGAGGCAAAGCGAAAAAAAGAGGCGAGTTCCGAGTGTGCGAAGGGTAGGGAAAGCAGCGATTAGGGTTCTGCTATGCAGGTTTCCTCTATGCGCATTCACTTGGAGCAAAACAAGGCTCAGATTTTGAGTGTTTTAAACACTCAAATAACTGTTAAGGCTTATTTTTCTCTATGCACATCATATTGGGATAGCGCAATTTCCACTTGCCTTTAATTTTTCATATTTCGTTGTTCCCGCCAAGGAAGCCTTTACGATTGCATGCAAATGAGGCACTGTAGACCGCCGGATGCAGTATACTCTGTGGTATCAACAACACTAAAAACAGTACGAAATTTGCATCGAACAACAACTAACGAGGCTTCAGTTGGCAATAATTTTTTTACTAATAATTTATTGTTAGAACATTGTGTTCACACTTGCGAATTTTGCGTTTCATGTGAGTGTTATGTTCAGGTAAGGTTTGATTGACATGCTGAACTGTGTGTTGTTGACCATCATGGAACAACCAATAAGTCAAAATACACATTTTTTCTCCACCGTACATAAAATGCGCATAGTCTGGCGGGAAAAATACGAAATGCAAGCATATATCCACCACTCTAGTGTTCAAGAGTCAAACGTGCGTCTCATGTTTCAAAATGCCATTAGTAGATCACAACGATGTAGATCAAAAGTGATCTCACTTTCAACAAACAGCACAGCGCAAACACTAAAGTGAATCTAGTCTTGGCAACATACTCTTACAATTAGAGTAGAAACGAATTTATCTATTTGTGGCAGCCGAATGCACATCATTTCATGATCGCCAGCTTAAGGAACCTCATTTGCTTACAAACATACTGAAATTTGAAGTGTGAACAAAGAAATATACAAATCTTAAACCGGCGATCCATGAGCAGCTTCAAAACGCTGTGCGTCGCACTAATTGTAAGATCAGAACACGCTACTGTGAATATTCCATTCGAATGGTACGGAATATGCAGATAGTACGTTAGATTTTGAAAAAAAATACAGAAATAATACATAAGTACATATATTTAAAAAAAGATAAAACTAAAATCTTTCAATAGGTGATAAAAAAAGTGTTCGCCATGATTTTGCTGCATGCATTTCTTCTCACAAGTTTTTGACTAGTTTTCCCATCCCAGAAAAAAAAATTCATTGCAGCTTCAACAGATTGGCACTAATTGTGATATTCTGAAAATTTAAATACGTTTGCTAATTTGCGTATTGGGGAGGAATCATGACAATAAGATTTCAATGTATTGCGATAGATGGATATTTCAACGAACGGAGTCAAGTATATTAATATGATTGTATATGCTCTTTTCCGGAGCAGCGGCAACAGTGGCTAAAGAAAACGTGTATGTCTTCTTTTCTCCTAACGGTATCCAGTCATTACAGTTACGATATTCATGTACAACTATGGTAAAAAAAACAACACTTGCATGAACTGATTGCTAGCGTCCTTTTTATTATGCAATGACACATAGTAACGAACGAATGTTACACAGGAACACACACGATATACATAGTACAACTACATTGTTTCAGTATACAAAAAAACACAGCAATATCACAGACAGTCAATATCGAGAAAGAGAGAGGAACAAAAATCTAACAGCGGAATTGGAAAATTCGGGTATTTCTACCTATGCGGGTCTTGGGAAGGCTAACGATATATCGAAAAAAGCTATGTGCTTATTGTTGAGAAGTTTCCATAAGCTGAGTGTCCGACTGGTACAGGTGGTTCTATTCGAGTTGATACGGTATAGAACAGCGACTCTGAGGCTATGGGAATGGCGGAAAAGACGTTGAATAAGAAAGCTAGCAACATTCTGGTACTGTTGGAATACTTGACTCCGTTCTGTACAAATATTCGGCTGTCGCTATATATTCAAGATTGAAAACATAATTAAACGATCTACGAAACATCCTTATATGGAATGAATTGTAATAACAGGACAGTGTGTACAAAAAACCCGCAACTTCTGTGAGATAACAGCTATATAAGAAAATGGTTGCTTTAGCCTCCGGGGATTCACGACTTTCCTTTGTTATTTTCGCAGCTAATGACAGTTTTACAAAACAAAATATTTTGACGTAGTCGAGATTTACGGTTTCGCATTCAGAAACACAGAAGGAATTTTCAGATTATGTTTTCTTTAGCTGATTAGGGATAGTAATAAAATGGTACTATAACAGTCAGGTTGAGTCATTGTCATTACAATTGAGGCAGTCGACATGAACTCTTTTTGAAACTTTGTCGTCGTCGAACCAGCCTTCTGCAGTTGATTTGGAAAATTTACCTTTGGCAGCTGTTACGTATAATTGGAAGATATCGTGTGCCAAATTTCAACTCTACGGCTTCAAAAGGAAAGTCCCAAATCAAATCTCTCAAATCAAATCAACACAAATCTCTCAGTCTTACAATTAGTAGTTGAGAACATCTTTTGATGTTGTTTTCAGAAAGCCGGTCGCGATTGCAAGCTTACCGGATCTATGAGCTTAAAACCTACCAGGTTTCCTCTAATTAAAGCGAATTTATTTTCATTGACCCTATGGTGGCTTATTTTTCAGCGGAAATCAGATGAGGTATAATGGAAGCAATATCTGGGGGCACTTGAGGTCCAAACTGATTTCTTTGTAAGGAACTCGTGGAATCGGCTGAAGCTCCCCACGTTCAACCGTCGGCTTATCTTGATAATCGGGTTCCTGGGGTAAGGAGACTTTCTGGCCGAGGTAGGCGATGTCTGCTCACAGTGTTTCACATCCTCTGATTTAGTAACATCATTTGCATATGTAGACAAAAAGGTCTTCGAAAGTGCAGAGGCATTCCTGGACCTTTACGAATGCAAATGATTTGAATCACTGTGTGCTACGTAACGCGTAGGAGAGCCGGTGAGGAGGATCGGGCACCATGTGTGGTTGGTCATCACAACGGTCTTTTGGCGGTTGATGGTGAGACCGGCTGCGTGACTGGCCTGATCGAGTTCGTTCAGCATTCTGGAGGCCTCCGTAGGCGAGTGGGCGATCAGGACGATGTCGTCGGCGTATCGCAGATGATGGAGACGGACACCGTTGACCTTCACACCCGGTGAGGAAATGCGGTAACACCATTTGCTTCTTATCATACATGGACACGGCACGTTACTGTTGTTGGCCTATACAGAATCGCGTTACGATACCGGGTGATACTCATATCTTGCGGTTAATTTGCGAGATGCTTTACACAGACAAGCAACCAAATGCGGGGTGATCCTACGTTCTCAGGAACGTCATTGTCCATATATGGTTCTTATTTTGGTTTGGTTCATATTTTGTTAGGTTATATTTTTCACACTAGTCACATTTCCTTGTTTCCATGCTTCTGCTCCATGAGTTAAAGGGGGAATAGGTGCCGGGTGTGTTTGCCACATTAGATCATTGTATGCTCGATTGCACTGCGCCCAGACTGGCGATTTTTTTGGCGCTTTATTTTATTCGTACTTTTAGTGTATGCTCATACTGAGGCTGTGCGGCTTCTAATAACCATCTCAAAGTTGCACCTTTTATTCTCGCAAAATAACCTTTATAATCATTATTAGGCTCACGAAAATGCAAAATACATCGTTCCGATAGCAACAAAGGAATACATGTTCTCGCTCATAGTCAACAACTGTTTTTGAATACGTAAATAAACGTTTCATTACGAACAATTGACTAAACACAGCAATTTTGCATATCTGACGTATCGGACAATTTCATGAGTACTATAGCATCAAGTTTTTTTTCGCAATTCATAGTAGGCTTGCATTTTTGTTGTTCTGTTCATAGTTCTGCGAAAAAATTGTATACTTTTTTCAAATATGTGAAATTGGAAGGAAACCTAACAATAAAACTTTGCAGTGATAGTCGAACATTTGCACAGAACGGAGCAAGGTATGCCAATGGTATGCTTATTGTTAGGTGTAAAGGCAAAAGAGTTGCGGGTAGTCCTGAGAAGGCCAGGACATTGTGGGGAATTTAAAAAAAAATTTAAGTCCGAAGGTGCCCAGTCATTCACGCGGACCGATTGCTCTTTGTGATACTATCACTACCAATTGCCTGCCCCGCAGGGATGACACCTTGGTTGGGTAGGCTGTTAGGTGTAGGACGTACGTATTCTGATGAACTTGAAAATTGCAAAAAGGTTTCAACACTTTTCATCCTAACAATAAGAGCTTCTGCAAGAGAAATATTTTGCGCTTGTCTAATTTTTTACAATCCTCATCCACTGAGATTCAAATGCGTTCTACTCCATCATATGCTCACTGTCTGGCTGTCTGGCTGTTCTCCGTGATTTGCATAGTCTCTAGATGGACAATCCTCCCTGGGGACCGTGTGCAATGTTAACACATAAGGCAGCGGCCGGCGGAGGTTTTTGACTGGTGCCTGCTATTGGACATTTGAAACCCAAGTAACGGAAAATTGTCTCGAAATTTTCTGGCTTTGCAACTATCCACATGCTTTATGCTTGTTATCGTATTTGCTGATCTCAGTTAGCAGCTCAATTCATCTAAATCGCTTGCTGGTTACCTATGGATCTAGTTCGTTTCTTTTTTGCAAATACAGTTGAATTTGTGCTTATGTCATTACCTTTACAGTCATGTCGATTGCCATTTTTGTTGTTGATATGTTGCAATTTATTGTCAGCACGGTCTTTTGTGTCATACTTTTGGTTTTACTATAGAAGATTCTTTTTTTTGCGAAATTCCTTACCTTATTGTCAGCAATAAGCTCATTTGCACCAAAGACTACAATATTTGCATATCCTTTTGTCCATTCTACTAATTCCTTTGTACTCATATGCAAATGAGGTTTCAATGTGCTGCTAATGTATTATACACTTACAATTAGCATCCATACGAAACGGACATTAGTCAATCTCCTTATCTGTGAGTGGGCCGGACGCCGGCATCAATCTGCCCGGAATCGGGCCCGACTTATCATTCATTCCTTTGTCGAATGCCCGGAGGCGGCTGGCCAGTCATGTTGTTGCTTGCAAGAATATGTGGAAGTTATCGGTTGATGGATGACTTTTCATGGGTGCAGCTGAACTAGAATGTTCTTGTCTTCTTATCACCACGTTTTGTTGTTAAACTTATTGTTAGATTACGGGTTCAAAATTTGCATATTCTTATGTTCATTCTTTAAATTCGTATGTGAATGAAATATGCTAAACCAGTAATGACAGAACGCTGTGGAACTTTTTGTTTTCTTATTGTTAGCATCTATCGTCAGAGCTTATACCGGTCTCAAATGCTTCTTCTGACATTGTTAGTGCCTTGCCTTGCTCTAATAATTTTATTTATTATAATATTAGTAGTAGTAGTAGTACTATACAAAACTACCCTAAATATACGAATGTTTCAATGCGCTATGCGTCATAATGTATTTCGTGCCTTCTCTGCTGTCTTCTGCCTCGTCACTTTTTCTGCCCGTCGACCTCTCTGCTCATCTAAGCCGGTCGTTTAAAGAAGCGCGTCTGCTTCCTGCACATCATAAGCCTTTCCCTGATCGTTGCCTGAAAATCCTGGGGATTCTTTGCGAGGCGACACACACTCGGTCATGGAGTCAGCACTTGCTCCACGCTACATAGCACACCCCCGAAAACGCAGAAAAAACACTCAAAAATTTGAGTGTTTGAGTGTTGAAATCTGTCCCACCGAAACCGATCTGTCCCATCTTTACACTAACAAGTAGCACTTTCCCTTAATTTGTTACCTTTTCACCTATTTATGCCTAACAAGCATTCTTTAATACTATGTTTTCACATTGTATCACCTTTTCCGATCTACCATACATAAATACCTCATTTGCATACGATTACACATATTCCTTGGTTATCTATGTTCTCGCAAATTCGAATGCGGAAGCTGTGCAATCTCAGCATGATGTGTTTCTGCCCCTTCAAAGCACAGTGCGTGTTTTATGGCCAACGGATCAAGAGGTCGTTAATTTTGATTTGTGGAACCTTGGTGGGGCGGAAAAGCTTACTTTGGCTTATGTGGTGACATAGTCGAGGTAATTTTCTTCGCTTGCATGGCAAGCCGTCAAAGTCTCACAAGAAGGTATGTGAGCACAGCGTTTCGAAGTTGTTCACTGACCGCTGGTTTGGAATTTGAATATTCCTTTCTTTTTGAACGTTTTTTCTTAGTTGCATGCAAATGAGGAGAAAGACCGGCGGAAGTTGCACTGTTTCAACCACAACCTTTTTGACTGTATTGTTTTCGCTCCGGTCCGAAACTGCTCATATCACCTTTGTTTCTTTGAATATCTCTTAAGATTTCAAACCAAGAAACTCTATTGGCGGACGTAAGACACGGTATTAGACTCACGAAAATGCAAAATAAACTGTTCCGATAACGAAATTCAAATACACGTCTTCGGCCATAGTTAACAGGAATATTTGAGTACCACTGTGTACGTTTAACAACCAACAGTTTATTTTGCATTTGTAATCACAGAAATTTTGTGCGTGCTAACTTATCGGACACAAATTCGTGAGCCTTATAAGTTGTGCAATACTTCTTGTTTGCTTGCCGAATAACGCGATATTCTCGCTTCGGATGTTCTTCTTGCAGAGAACGAATTATCCGTGTAATTGTGGATAATTGGGGGAATGGCCCGTCGCAGGAATCGTTTCCGTTATTATCTTGCCATTGAGAGAAACGAAAGTCTCCTCTGTATAGTCCGTATCCGTCCTTTGGGTTTGAGGCTGAGCATTTATTGCCCTCGTAAGATTTGTGTAACACTTTATGTTCACTTTATAATAGAATAGAATAGAATATTTTTATCGTCAAGGTTACTGGTAATAGGGCAGTAACACTTATAGACATTCACTTCAAGTTCTATTTTGTTTGTATGCGAATCTTTCTAGGAGTTATCTCTACCGTCATCATTGGGTAGTCAGTAACACCATTCGCACTGTCACACCAGCGCATTTATTAGTTTTTGTTTTCTCTGGTGCTAACAATAAGATCTCCGAGCCTTGTTCTTACATCTGCTAACAATGAGATCTGATCAGCCACTTGCCGCGCTGTTCCACCCATCCGATGTAGTCTAGTGGTTATGATTTGCGTCTCTCACATGCAAGGCCGGGGTTCGATTCCCCGCATCGGAAGAAAGTTTTGCTCTTCGACCAAATAGCTCATGCGTTTTTTATACGGTCCTGCATCTGAAGAAATTGGGTTACGTTGTTGTTTTGCAGCCTTTGCATGCTCTGTTTACTTGTTTAGTCTTTTTTGCGCAATAGACATCTTTCGCAATGCTGTTATCAGGTTATCACCAGTACTGATATCACTCGAATAGGTCAATCGCATGTTGGCACCTACCGCTGATCATTGCGTCCGATTCTGTTTCTTGTCTTCTTTTTATGAGATCATTTTTTTAGGAATGTTATTAGAAACGTGATGATAATTGGCAAAACATGCTTACAATTAGTAAGCACGAGAAGGTAGGAACACTGTTCTTTCCGTAATTGTTTTTTTGTGTGTTACTGTTTCATTTTGTATAGTACTTTTACAACTACTGCTTGAACACAACAAAATTTACTTACAAATTGTGCTAGTGAATGCAAATCGCGAAGCACTATCTTACAATTAGGTGGAATTTGCTCTCGTCGTGTTTCCTTCGAGGGTGCTCTTATCAAGGTGGGTTTTTTTCAAATTCAGGCAGTTCGATTGCTCGATAAAGTGGTCACTGTTGACAATCCGGGCCATATCCGGCCGATATCCGCCCGATATCCTGCCGATATCCGGCCCATATCCGGCCGGATTCTCGCCGGGTATCGGGCCGTTGTTTCATGTTTCATGGAGCGCGTCTTCACTGGTTGTCATCCTTGCCACACACTTATATGAATTGATTGTCGTAGGCTTTCGGGCGTTATTTCCATTTTGTTGTGTCTTTCTCTCTCTCTCTCTCCATCGCTTTCGCGCGTTTTTCCACTTCTTTTGTCTATGACGCGAAAAATGCCGAGCTGGCAGTGATGGCTTATTACTGGCTTCGCTACTTTTTGCGCTTATTTTTAGATCGTTTATTCTATTTGACCAGTTATCTATTAGTTTATTTGACCAGTTTATTTTTAAGATTCAAGAGCCATATCTTTCAACAATCTGGCTCCCAAATTTTGATATGCAATTTACAACGATATCTAGCAAAGTCTTGTTTGGGAACACAGACAGAAATATTGCTAACAATAAGTTATTTGCAGCGAAATGTTTTGCGCAAACGCATGTATTGTGTTGTTAGCTGCTTGGCGAAAATAATAAATGGACAAAGATCACCATGTCTTTGTTCCATCTATGCTTCATCAATAGGATCCGTTGTTGGTGGCCAGGATACAGAAAAACCGATCTGTCCCAACAGGAACACAACCGGTAGCATTTTTTCTTTACAATGCTAAAGAAGGGCACTAGGTTTTTGAAGTCAATTGAGAAAAAAGTACCTCTGCCTTTTTAAACTGTTTTAACGATTGACACAGTCTTCTTCCAATAACACGGTTACAGTACTTGATGCTTGAATTTTTTCATGTGCAAAAATTGCATTACAATATATCTACATACAAATATTATATGTAATGTTGCCTTTATTTCGTGTTTATTCTCTATCTAATTTGTCGACACACTCTTATATGGAGTGCATGTGTTCATCGAGGCTTACTTCTTGATTCTCTTTGATTTGGTTAGGCAGAAGCTGTTTGCTGCCTTTCCTTTCGCCGTCTCTTGTTATTTACTCTGTTTCAGTATTACTTAGTAAACATCTTGTTTTATTCAAAGTTTTATCATTGATCTTTTATTTTCAATTTCAGCATTTTAGGCATATGCCAATACAGTTTTCAAAAACTTCACTATCATTTTCAACGGCTTGTTATTGTTATCGCTGCAATTGTTGTATGTAAATAATAAATATAATACAATCGTTTTGTTATAATACTTCTTTTTCAAACATGTTATTATGGCTAAGCACACTTTTATTGCACCGTATGATATTGCGATTTCTATTCATGACTCGCGACTCGAGAACAAGAATCGCGTAATGTTTATGGAATGTTCGAAGAATGATTTCTTATTCTTACAGATGACGATTTGCTGAGACGATTACCAAGACCTCAACTTCGCAATGGGTATGTTTGAATTTCACTGTAATTTTATAGTTTGTGTTTATCTTTATTCCTTTATTCAAATTCCAAGGTAGCAGGGCAAATGTTCCTACAAGAATAGCGATCAGTTCAGATCATTTGACAAGTACAGCAATGTCCGGTCATAAGTCCTGCAGAGCCAGACCCACAGTATTTTCTGGTCATTAATGTTCCTGTTTCACAGCCTATGTACTATTAGAATACTTGACTCCGTACCATACAAATATCCGACTGTTGCTACATTATGCATTTTGTAAGTGTATACAAACTTTTTACAGTTCATAGCAGGTACACAAGGTTGTGAAACGGCATTGGGCTGCTAAAAATGTGAATCGCTTGGCGAATTATGTAATTGGTAAGAAACATAACAATAAGATTGCATTATAAAGCAACAGTCGGATATTTGTACAGAACGGAGTCAAATAAGCTAACAATATGATGCAGATCACCCTTTTAGAACTGCTTCTATGTTTTCCATAAACCATCTTTGATAATTTTGGTTTCTTGCATTATTAGGAGGAGATTGCCTTTTTCTCTATTCTATAATCACGGAGCAAATGTTCTTATTCACATATTTTATTACCAGTGTATGATACGTATAGGTCATAGCTGAATAGCGCTACACGATAAGTGCAATTTCTCTGTTATCCTTTGTTTGCAGACATATATGTTCTTCAACTTGGCTTTCGTTTTTTTTCACTTGATCAGTACCACCTAACAATAAGATCATTCTTAATTCGGGGCATTAGAAAGAGCACAATGAGTCTTT
>JACMIJ010000880.1:0-14995 GCA_014805365.1 Koerneria luziae
CCCCCCCCCCCCCCCCCCCACTACCGCGGCAGAAGTAAAACACTGTCTCGACATTATGTGTGTTACGCGTTCAGCGTTAATTCTATGTTTGACGTTTGTTTGATACGTGCTATTGTTATTCACGCGAACATTCATTGTAATACATTCAACATTTGTGTGGAATAATTAAATTACTTTTTTAGGTGTGTTTTATAAATTCAAGGTATTGTTTATGAAATTTGTTCTTTTTGTAGAATTCCATCGCCAGGGGCAATTTCACGTGTTGGGAGGTTGGCCGACAACGAAAAGATGGAGGACGAGGACGTCCTTCCGGAGGGAAGATTCACTCGGAGACCGATCAGGCCGAGGTCTGTGTGCTCACTAAAAGATACAGTACTTTTTACAGAATGGCGGCCCGGCTCCCTCGGTTACCGCCCCGCAGGCAATAATGCCTTGAATCGGGTGTACTTTACTGTACTTTACTTTTTTTACAGAATGGCTAACAATAAGATGCGCAGCGTTAGCCATTCTGTGTTTGGCGCGGCGCTGTACAGACTTCCAGAACGGGTTGTTCGGGGGTTGAACAGTAATCCCTCAAATTTTGAGTGTTTCAAACACTCATTGCAATGTTTCTTCAGATGCCCTCATGCGATACTACTGAGCACTGCACCGAACCTGATCGTGAAGAAGGTGATTCCGAGAGACGTCGACTTTGAACTGAATCTGGAGAATGACCCAATGGTTGGTGTTTCCTTCATTTGAATATTCACTGGTCTGAAATTCGCATATCCGTTTTGTATTTGTATGCAAAACTAGGTGCATTCCACTGGCGGTTCTGAAACGCTGTACTACACTTTTTCATCTTTTAAAGGAGGCCGGAAACCGTTGTTTTGTGTTTGCAGAAATGCGTGTATAAGAGACCCGCAACTTCTGTGAGGGCGGGGGCAACTATATAAGGAAATAATGCTTTTTGCCTCCGAGCAATCACGGTTTCCGGCCCCCTTTAAGGATCAGCGTTTAAATCAGGAATATTATTTTCCATTTTTTTGCATAAATGCCATGCATTTTGGTTACATGATCTTTCTGGGGCACTCATTATTGTTCTCTGATTCATTCGTTTGTGTGAGAAAAGGAACCGGCAAGGTGTAAACTCACTTTTCACTATGCCCGAATAGTCTTACACATGCTGTGAAACATGAATAAATAGGGCATAATTATGCGTTATTTTAGCCCATTTTTCGGTGTTCCAGGCGAAATAAAACACTCAAATAGCATTTGCAACACTAAAGAAGCAACAGAAGTGTCAACCACAAATAGGGCAAGCTATACTTAACAGGGACATAGTACTTTTAAAAGTGAGTTTACACCTTCTTTAAAAAAACTTTTATCCGACTTTGGCTATTTTCAGGAACTGCCCCGTCGAGTCGCTGCTGCAATGAAGGCAGACGATCTGTACGGGATGACCGCCTTCGGAGTGGAGTATTCGATGGACAAGAAGAAGCGGTGGAAGTTCGCCGAGGTGTTCGCTGACCAAGTCGAGGAACTCCAGGTGAGGCTACTGCTTTGGAGGTCACTGTGATCGTGCGTATATTTTTTTTTGTGGAACTTTTCAATTCCCATGAATTTGAAAAGTTCGCACTTACTCTCTTATTGTTATCTTTAATTACTTAATTTACCTATAACTATGTCTTCTTTATTATACGTTTTTTTCACATTGTTTCATTTAGAAAATTTCTGTTTTCCATGATATTTTCTGAAATGTCATTTACTTTTTTAAATTAAAAAAATCAGTTTTCGTTGCAGGACCCACAATCTGGCCTTCATCGTTCGCTGGCCGAGGTGTCGTATGATCGCTTGCACGCTTGCAGTTTCCGCAGCTTTGATCTGGAGGATCGACTGCAGCGTACGAATGGAGGTGTACATGCAGTGCACGATGTGGACGACCAAGGAATGGCTATGAGCAGAGTGGCCACCAGGAGCAACCGCAGTACCTATGCTGATCTGACGACGTATGCAAATTATATATATTTATCCATGACACCATGATGTTGCTGTGCTTTGCTGTAGAAGTTTCCGTGGAGGGGTTGCGGGTGTCGTTGGATTCCCGTCGCCTAGCGAATTAACGTTATACTTTACGTAACCTTCAACTGACAGCACCTCATTCATGGGAAGCACCCCGTTTGTGAACCTAAGCTTTCAATAAACACCCCCGTTTCTTTCGTCTCACACTAGCTGCAATAGTAAAGCCCTCTGTTTCCAGTGAGCCCAGTAACCTTTTACATTGAATCACTGAAAAGCTCACTGAAAGCAGAAGAGTGTACTATCGCGTTAGGGATTTTTCGAAATCTAGAATTGTGACTCATGGTTGTATGATTAGTTTACTTCCTTTATAGCGTTTTTTTTTCATGTTACGGTAAGTCATGTTACAGTTTCATGTCACAGTAACGTTATTTCATGTTACAGTAAGCCTCGGCCACGTCGTCCTCGTATGGGCGATCCGAAGAAGAGGAAGGAAGAAGAGAAGAAGAGGACGCAAATTATGGAGGAGGGCAGAACAGTGAGGGAGGATCGCGATACCATACACGTACGCTATGCGACTGTAACCGAAAGGCAACCGAGCATACATCTGGCACAGAGAATGTGGAGGTTTGTGTTGTGTTATTCCGTTTACCTTTCTATAATATTTATTATTTTATTTGTTCATTAGAGTGGTGTAGTGGTAGGGAGCGCACTACATCACGGATTATACCCGGGTTCGATCCCCAGTACTCACCCAAAGCGTTTTCCTCCCCTCAAATATATTTGATCTCTTGTAAGATCCATCATCTACTGAATCGTTGTGTTTGAATGCTATCATACCGTAGTTAGGAGGTAGTACAACAAATGGGAATATTGCAAGGAAGATGAAGTTTATACCGTAGTCATATTGCAGACAGCACGGTATTAATCGCTACGGCTATTATTCGTCGACTCGAGGAGGGCTGATGTCGATCGATGATCAAATCAAACAAGGTACGACCATACATTGACAACGGCGTTATTGATAACGCTGGGGTACCCCGTTTTGGAATACCTTTACATTGGAAGCACCCCGTTAATGAGTCTAACTTTGCTAAAGACACCCGGTTTATTGTGTTTTACAGTAGAGGGTCACCCCGTTTTCAAAATATGATAACATGACATGTCGATGTGTGGGCACGACAGAGCACCATGAGACTTGCACAATGCTTTGAATCTATTGTTTTCGCACCTTTCCTGAAATGCCTATATCATCTTTGAAATGTCTATATCATGAAGTAAGTAATTGTGAAATGCTGTGCTTGTACATATGTACGAGTGATCTGTCGTAATGCAATCGGTAGAACGTTCCTTCTTTTTGATAAGTCACAGCATGCCGAGATAGTGCACCTTGCGCCGGTCTCAAATTTGCATGTTCTTTTGTCAGTGCGAGTGATACCATTGTGGTTATATGCAAATTAGGTACTGTAGACCGGCAGAAACATGTTGTGTATGTAGTATGATTGTGTGAGATTGTGGGGGTGTAAGGTGTGTAAGGGTATTTGTAAGGTGTGTAAGGGTGTTTGTTAGGTGTTTAAGGGTGTTTGTAAGGTGTGTAAGGGTGTTTGTTAAGTATTTAAGGGTGTTTGTAAGGTGTGTAAGGGTGTTTGTTAGGTGTTTAAGGGAGGCATTCCATTCGACCGGAAGGATCCCGCTCAAGGAGTACATTGTGTTTGTAAGGTGTGTAAGGGTGTAAGGTTGTATTCCTTTAGATGTTCGGTCGGAACTGATTGCTGATGACTTCGAGCGTGTGATGGACGAGGAGTTCGAGGAGGCATTCCATTCGACCGGAAGGATCCCGCTCAAGGAGTACATTGTGCAGAAGCGAATTAAGGGACGGGTACGAGTGTATTTTTGTTATTATATTATTATTTTTTATTTATATTTATATTCATACAACAAGTTTACCCTAAGGTCTTAGCTTTAGTGGTTCACATGTAAGGTGTTACTAATTGTGAGTTGAAGGCGTGGATTAGGTTGCGCATACGCATCTCTTAGAACGTAGAGAACCTCTTAGAACGTGTCTTCATAGACTATCTCCTAGTCCGGTCAGGCGATAGAGACCGAAACCGGCTGTTTCCAAAATACTAACAACAAGTAGCGCTTATGTTTTTTCTCTTCATGTTTATCTTACTTATCACTATTTAACACTGGTTTAAACTCTCGCTTTTACATACAAAAAACTTGGTAATTGTTAGAAGGTCTTAGTTTTTTCAGTATTCTGTATTAGCACCAAACTATGAAAAAGATAAGTTACAGTATTCCGGAATTTCTTTAAGATGTTTCTTTTTCAGTCCCAAAAGTATTACCGAACGACGGTGACGGTGCGCGGTCGTGAACGACGTGCCAACCAACCGAGCGTGGAGTCCGTCTCGACCTCGGCAGTTCCCTCTCTGCACGCTATCCAAGAGATCTTTCCCTTCGGCAAGCCTGACGAGGAACTTACTGCCACAACGAGTGCCACCTCGAGTGCCACCCCTGGCACTGTGTCCATCTCTGGCTCGTTCTTTGGATCTACCAGTGATCTACAAAAGTCTATGACATCATCGTGGGCCAGCTCTATGAGCACTTCTACGTCCGATTTGAGTGCCACTACCGATGACACTATCTCCGAGGCTGCCGATGACGTCATCTGCAGTGCCTCTTCCGGTATCACTTCCGGTTTCGGAAGCTCGGAGTCTACAGCAACCATCGTACACTATCCGGAGTCTCGAAGTTTGCTGCCGAAGAATACGGTAGGATGCGTCTTGATACGAGCGGATGGTGGTGGCGACAGCAAGTACTTCTTGGTCGAGAGGTGAGAACCTAAGTGGTTACGGTAGTTGTTACAATAATCATACATTGTATTCAATTAGTTGTTAACGTATTCTTAAAATTAGTGTTCCGGCGGCTTTTTCGTGATCGTCCCGCGGGCTGTGAGGCCTTCATTTGAGAGTGCTTTACTTTACTTTACGATTAGTGTATTCCGTGAGACAATAAAAGCTCAGGAGAGTCCTGGAGATTCCCTGACGAGCTTCGGATGATCCGTATGGTGATCCGTTGATCCTATCCGTATGATGATCCGTCCTTTCAGATGCTCGTGCACGACGATTCGCTATCCGGAATCTCCGGATGGCTGGCGCTGCCTGACCGCGGATCAATTGGACGAACTCGGCATGGGAGAGGAGAACGTCGAGAATGCAGCGAATGTGGAGGGTGAGCAAGGCTTGCTTTTATTTTTTCACTCTATGCAATTTCGGGACCGTCCCGGGGGCTGTGAGGCTTTGATTTGAGAGTACTTTACTTTACAATGAGCATGTAGTGTGAGGCAAGAGAAGCTCAGGACGAGCCCTGGAGGGTGTTCATTCGAAACAGTTCGAACAGTTCCACAGAGTGAAAATGATTGATTGATGGAATCAATCGATCATTTCAAAAAGGTCATTCGGTCTTTCAGCTCCCTGTTGCCAGACGTGTTTCATGGATGGCTTCTGCCCGCCCTTCCGTCTTCCCTGCGGGCACGTGTTCTGCGAGTCGTGCTGGATTGCACATGCGAACGTGTGCATGACGACCGGACAACTGCCGGTGCCGTGTATGGTAAGTGAGGTTACGGTAGTTATATGAGGATTGAAGTACTCGTCCAAACTCTCAGTGTGGAGAGGCCACGCGGTAGCAGCTTTATTAGACGACGTGATGATCATTACAAAGCACATTGCATACTGGGCGAAAGGAACAAAGGGAGTGACAACCAGCACTTGCATAATGAGTATAGATCTATGATTTATGCGATTATGAACCTGTACAGCGGTTGTACAGACGGTATGATGGTCAAGTTGGCATTGTGCCAAGTGATGACGACACTCAGAAGGGATTTATAGGGAAGAACAGTGGCGGTTTCTTCGTGAAATGAGATCTCATGACAGTTATGGTAACTGATGTCAGTGCAACATACTGTACCCATACATCGATAACAACGTTGTGGATAGGGGGGATTATTGGGGGATTCCTTTACATTGGAAGCACTCCGTTTGTGTGCCTAAGGTTTCAATAGGCACCTCGTTTCTGGCGTTTTACAGTAGATGATCACGACGTTTTCGAAATATACAATCGTATGACCGTAGTCCATTACAGTACCACGTGTCACTTCTTTCCGTTACAGTATCCGAACTGCTCGTCTGTGCTCTCATTGGCGCACGCTCGTCTGCTTTTCGATTCCTCCTCGTTCTTGATCTACCGATCTTCGGTGTTCCAGAAGATTCTCTCGACTGATGAGACGGTATCTTGTCCATCGTGTAGGAGGATCGTGATGCCGGCCGGAGAGTAAGTGCTGTTCTACTTTATCGGAAACACGCGACGCGACCGCTTCGCGTCATCGGTGATGCCGATATGATAACAACTGGTGGCTAGTTAATATTAATCAGCTTGTCGGGTATTGTATTGGCTAGTGGTGGAGGCGCTATTTTTGCAGTAATTGGACAGTTCCGTAGTCATGTCCTTCTTTGCAGTACACCATCTGACCCGATCGACTGGCAAGTGCTCGGCAATCCGCGTTGCGTGTGCGGAACGGCCATCTGTCTGTCGTGCCGACGAGTGTCGCATCGGCCGTTGTCGTGCGAGCAGTTCGAGAAATATGCCGAGCTGCTGAAGATGAATGGTTTGTAATGCTATTATATTTATATTGATTTTTTTGTATTACTCTATTTATTTGCTGAAAGAACCATCGTAACTTACAAGTAATTGTTTACAGTGAACAGCGTTACTGAAACAAACATATAAAGGAGACCTGCAACGAATGACTTGAAGACTTGTTTATTCCTGCTACCGTAACCCATCCTAGTACTCGTACAGTTTCACTTCTACCGTAATTTTACAGCGTTTTGACTCGATTGTTTTTGCACCTAACTGGAAATGCCTCTACCGTTTCCGTATTTGTTCATAAGAATGTAATTATCGTAATCCATTCGTTTCAGGAGCCTCGATGTCGACCTCGTGGGGCGAATCGAGTGTAGTCAAAGATCTCGTCCGGTGTCCGCTCTGTCGGACGCCGATGCAACGCTCGACCGGCTGCAACCACATGACCTGTCCGGCCTGTCGGGGCGAGTTCTGCTATGTCTGTGGCGCATCTTGGGCCGGAAGTCACTATAACTGCCAGAAGACCCGGGGGAAAGCGGTATGTTGTGTGTATGTGGTGTTTTGGTGTCTTTAGTAAAAGTAATCCACTCCCGAATCAAGGCCTCGTAGCCTGCCGGGCAGTCCTGAGGGTTCCGGTACCGGCTTGCAGGCTATGAAGCTTTTGAGGTTTTGAGGCTGCAGGCTGAGGTTGTCTACAATTAGTGCACTATTAGAATATATGGTTCCGTTTTGAACAAAGATCCGACGGTCACTGTATGTTCAAATCCTATTGTTATGATTTCATGGTGTACCACTTTTGTCATACTTTAGGATATATTATAATGATTGTAGTACCTTTTAGGAAATGACTTTGGTGGACGTGGTGAAGCTGGGCGATACGCATCTGCTCTCCGGCCGACAACTTCTTCGTTGCCTGCAACCGAGGGCGTTCTTCCATCCCCTAAGGACAGAGATCTTCGAGTGGTTCGACACGTTTCCCGTCAAGAAGAAGATCGCCATGAAGAGGACTTTTGATCAGGTGTGTGTTGTTTGATCTACGTCGGTTTTGAAATACTTAGAAATGTATATTTTGTAAAATGTTTTCTATAAAAAAAAGATAGACAAATAAATGATGGTGGGTGATCTCATTGTTAGAAGTTCATAACACTGTAAGATTGGTCTCTGGCCTTGTTTATGCACATGTCACATATACAAATACGAAAATTGGTTTGCTTATTGTTTAGGCTCTACAAATGGTCGAATTCTCATGCGTTGCCAATGAGGCACAGAAGAGGAAGCGTATGAAGACCGGGCTCGCGGGGCTCGCAAAGATTGTGAGGCCCTCGGATATCGATGGGCTCGTTTTCGCCCTACATCTTCTGGTTATATCGAAAACTCGGAAGCAAGATATCGAGAATGTTCGGGGACTTATTGAAACCAAGATGAAAGCGATTTTAGATGCGTGAATGATACGCAGTTACGATTACTTTGTATGCTGTAAGTATTGTGCTTCTGATGTGAGACTTACAGTTAGTGGTTTGTGAAAGAAATTTGTTGCTTACCGATAATATTTCGCCTATGTCCTGACAATTAGAGCAGTTGTGCAATACTTTAGTATTATAATAGTTAGTTATTTGCTTATAAAGTAAGTTGTATGTATTATAGATGTACATCTTTGTCGTTCAGTTTTATGCCAGAATTATTCGCAGAGTTATGATTGGTTTTGACGATTGTGCGTGGTACGGTATGCGTAGTATAAGTGACGAGTTGCTCACATCATGTTGGGACAATGAAACTTCCGCTGGTCTCAAATTTACATATTTCTTTGTTATCGTATGCAAATTAGGTACTGTAGGCCGGCGGAAGTAAGGTGCTGTGACCTTACTACTAACATATTCATTGTCAGTTGTGTTTGCAGTCTGCTTTTATAGGGTCATAGTCAATTACTTTTGTGTACTTATACAGGTTGCCGGTGCGGTATTAGGATTGTGAAAGTATTAAATCTATTGTTTCTGTGTGTCTTCCATATCGGATATGTTGTTTTGTTATGAGGATAAAATGATTTTCTGAGCAAAACGTTTCTTCTTGCACACTTTACTGTTAGTCGGCGGAGCCGCGCACATAAGAACAGCTGAGATGAGAACCGCCTGGATGAGAACCCTAGAACAGTGCTCGCTAGGATGATTATCCTTTGTCCGAGGGTTCTTATTCAGGCGGTTCTTATCATGGCTGTTTTTATTCTTGGCCACAATACTCTTATTCGCCTTAGTGTTGGCCGAACGGATAGCGCTATCCGAATAGTTTTTGTTTTCTATCCGCTCAATTGCTGTTATTTTTCACTTTATCCGAACGGATAGTTTGAGCGGTGTAGTCGACGGATAAATTATCCGTCGGATAGAAATGAGACGGATATCCGTCAGTGAACGGATTATCCGCTCAATTCTGTTGTTCAATGATGAAGCTGCTGAGCTGGAAAACAGGAATAGGCATGCATGACGGTTACATTCTGAGAACAATACTGCCATTCGGGTGAACAGTTTGACCGGTGCTACGACGTTTGAGAACACGACATTTCAGCACCCGACGTTCTAGAACATCGCTTTTGCCAAACATACGACATTTGAGAACCCGACGTTTGAGAACCATGACCCCTAATGTGCCCAGAACTTGTTTCTGAGGCAATTTTCAAATGCTACATTTGAGAACCATGATCCTTAGAGTGCCCAGAACTCATTTCTATAGCAATTTTCAGAACCCGACGTTCTAGAACGTCGGGTTCTGAAATGTCATGTTCTCAAACGTCATAGTACCGGTCAAACTGTTTACCCGAATGCCAGTATTGTTCTCAGAACGTAACCGTCATGCATGCCTATTCCTGTTTTGCAGCTCAGCAGCTTCATTATTGAACTATTGAATTGAGCGGATAATCCGTTCACTGACGGATATCCGTCTCATTTCTATCCGACGGATAATTTATCCGTCGACTACACCGCTCAAACTATCCGTACGGATAAAATTAAGAATTTTGCGACAGAGCAATTATCCGAACGGTTGAATTTATCCGTTCGCACAACACTAATTCGCCTTACCTAAGTTTCACATAATGTGATCCAGCACGATCGGCTCTCATTCTCTTCTTGCACGACGACTGGGGGCGGTCCGCTTACAATTAGAACCGTCCCGAAGATCTTGTCGTCGGACTGATCGGCGTTCGAAGGACTGCAAAAGAACACCCATCCAAGAAGTGAGCGTTTGATGTGACGTTAGGGAATCTTTAGAAACATACAGTCCTGGTGTATGGTGTATGGTGTAACCGTAATCTGGGACCACACGTGCATAGCAATGTCACAAACACCATGCTCTGCCTGATTTTTACGTTACTTGTTTTATGCTAGTTGTTTTTGAGTATCGCAAGTCAACGATTTATTAGTGACGTTCGTTCTCGTATGTTTTTGTTGTCTATTGTTTGTAAAAAAAAATACCTTTCCTTGGTTTTTCATTCACGGCTTGGCGCAGCGTTTTTGTGTCAAATTTGCATACAAACATACGGGCACTTGAACGTAGCATAAAGAGTAATGTAATTTAAAAACCAGCCGTTAGCGAGTGACTTCAGAACGCTGTGTTTGATTCGGAATATTCTTGTTTCGGCAGAGCCTTTGGCTGTGAGGGACTGCGACAGCCGCATCCTTGTTCATGCGTATCGAAATTTAGAAAGCGTTATTCTCAACGTTTTTTTCTAACTACAACGCTATGAACGTTTTTTCAACGCAAACATACAGTGCTATTGTTTTCAGAAGTCTTACAATTAGGGTGGCGACGTGAAAGTAGCAACAAGTACTGACAATCTTGGTAAGAGAAAGTAACCCATTCTAGTCTAGCGCCCCCCCCTTCCAGCATAAGGATCGTCCTGATTCGAGGCCCTATTCCTTAATGCCTTGTTCAAGCGGGATAGTTTGCTTCTGCTTGCTTATTGTTAGGGCTATGTATTGTGCTTACTTGTGCTTATATCCTTATAACAATATATGCTTTGTGTGCTTGATATCAACTAAATTTATTAAACACATAAGCAACGGGGTTAGCGCACTGTTCAAAGTATTATATCCCGTTAACCATAGCTTCCCCTGGGTGTGGTTGACCTTTCTCTTACTTTTAAGTTAAATAGACACTAACTGGGTGTTTTATTAATCCTACGCGTCACTAAATCGCCATAATCATCAAAAAGTTTGATTAAGCCCTGTTTATCTATGTTTCACAGCAATCATAAATAAGATTGTATGGGAGTAGTGGCTTCTCTCAGCTTTGACACTCGCACAGCTCCTTTTCGCGAAAAAAAAATGATACACTAATCGCGCAGCGTTTTGCTCAATCTTGAGTGTCATTGGTGCCATGCCGGCATCCCTAACACTCACCGTGCATTACCATTGGAATACTTGACTCCGTTCTGTACAGCTGTGTTATTTCTTTTCTTTATTATGCCCATTTCTCAGTCTCCCAGGACCCAGAAAACTATCAATTGGCATCTATATTACTAAAGAACATACAGAAGTGTCAATGATACCTCGGGCAAGCTATGGATAACGGGACCAGAGTACCATAAAGTGAGTTTATTCCATCTTTAATAACAAAGTTATCGAACTTTACAGTGATACCACAATCTCTATCGCATGACGAAGGTGATCCACGACTTCCTATCATGCTTTCCATACGCACAGCAGGTTCTCGACGGGCTGTCGTTTTGGTAATTTTGAAATCTTTTGCTTTTCGTTACCCATGCATGCTACAATATGTTTTGACTGACGTAAAGCAAAAAGTGAAAAAAATGGTTTCGGTGGAAATAACAACAGTTCCACCCTATAGTTTCACAATCGAAAGTGAACTGCCATCTTTTACTACTATTACATATTTATCAGATTAGATTGGAGGGATGACAGGGTGTCTCATCTTGCGCCATTGTAATGTGCCAGAATATCTGATTTCGATGGCTTCATTGGAGCGCAGCAGACTATGAGGCAGACTGCATCCTCGGTATCTGAATAATATGACCACCCAAGGTTACATATGTTACTTTTAAATTATCCGACTCCATCAGAATACAAAAAAAAATTGATGTCACATTTCTGCACAAAACACATGACGAACACACCGAACTAACAATATTATTCGTTTACATGACTCCGTTCTGTTCAAATATCCGACTATCACTATATGTTCAATTTTGATAGCGTATTCAAGTTTTTCACAGTTCAACGCAGTTCACAATCTTGCAAGACGGTATAGGTTTGCGAAGAATTTGAATACTTTCGTGAAACTGTGCAATTGGAAAGAAACCTAACAATAAGATTTGGTTGCGATTCACAAGCTTCTGAAGATTTGATCGGGCTTAAAAAAGTAAACATACAGTGATAGTCAGAAATTTGTACATAACAGAGTCTGATAGAGAGTCTGACAATAGTAAGCCTTGTGTCTTGTTCATGACAAGGCGATTTTCAATCAATATTGGCGTTAGCTTCTTGTGCATAATAATAGAGTCTGATAGTGAAATACAAAATTACTAACTATAAGTAGCTAAAACTATCTAACATACTATGTTTTCTTTACTTACTTTAACACTTATGCTAATAAACTTCTCTTTAATATTCTACTACACTCTTTAACAGTGGATCATTTAGCGCGGCGTCGGGATTGTACTACCTCGCGTTCCACAAAAACAATACGTATGACGACTTTCTTAAGAACGCCACCGAAATTTGTGGGGCGATTGGAGCGCTCAGCACGCTCGTCATCGTGATGATTATTGGAATCGAGGTTTGTATTCATCGAAAGTTATCGGATTCTAGGTGAACAGGGGACTGCATTATGGGATTTTGCGATTAGCATCAGCAACAGGTTTAGAATGTTATGGTGTCTTGATGTGCAAGTTTAAGATACGCTTGATCTTCTTGTTGCATGTAGAAAAAACGATTTTGGCATGATGCTTCGTCAATTTTTTTTTATCAGGAAAAGCAGTTTTGTACATTTTTTTGATGAACTTATTGTTAGCAAATCGTCTTGTTAGTTGTGCCATCGCGTGCTTGTAGATCGATCTGTGAGCTGCTTGATATATTCCTTTATGTCCCTTATCATCAGAAAGCAAGAAGACATTAGGTCATTCGACACACTCATAATTGTTCAGAAGCGGAAGAGGAATGAGCAGAGGCAATTGGACAGCCGTCATCTACAGAGTCGTGACGGGTGTGCACTGCTCATGTGCATTCGCGGAAAAACGGAGTCTCGGATCGAGCCGATGCCCTTCACAACTCTTGCTCGAAATTCTAACGACCTGGTGGAGTACGAGTGTACGCTCGAGGTTTCTATTAACGATTCTCATAAAAATGGTCTTACTTCTATTATACAATGTATGTTCCGCTTATTATGAAAAAAATAGTGACAATAGTGTTTCAAAGAAAGAAATATGTGCGGAATTGCTGCGTTTTGCGCTTTTTGCAGCATACCTGCTTCAACAGTTCATTGTAGATTCGAAGCTGCGCTAATGAGACGGTGAGGTGGAAGCTGGCATTCGTGCCAGCAAACGTGACATTCTGCATGGATCGCTGGACGAGGATAAGATGAACGATTTTGTCTACTTTTCGATACACGGATATGTCGCACAGGTATGCTCATATGCTTATCATAGAAAGATGTCGTATGCTGATCGGAAAATTAGCCTCAGAATACGGTTGGGGCGCAAGGAGCACATTGCTTTATGTGCGTTCAAGGCCTTCTACATGTACCCGTACCCAGGGGGTGAAGAAATGAGGGTAGTGGTGAGCACAGGGTAACCACGACTTCAATCTTCCCCAGTGTCCACGCAACGCTGTCGGTAGTGTTGCCGAGTCAATTCAGGGGCGGTCCACTGGGTACCCAGGCTAGGGCTTGTCCTATCTAGACGGGAAGCACCGACCCTGCGAACGCGGGAATGTGTAAGGAAGAAGAAGGCCTTCTGTATTGGATATGAGCGCTGTAATAGGGTAGATGGGGAAAATATCGATCTTAGGAGGGGCTTCCGACTCTCAGGGACTTACCTCTGTACGGAGGATGAGCTTGCTTCTGGGCAGCGTAACCAGTTTCATCTTTTCTTTGTTCTCGCTAGAGAACGAAAAGATGATGTACTATTGGCTTACCTGACTCCGTTCTACACAAATATCCGACTGTCGCTGTATAATGGTATCTTATTGTTAGGT
Source organism: Koerneria luziae (assembly GCA_014805365.1). NCBI lineage: Eukaryota > Metazoa > Nematoda > Chromadorea > Rhabditida > Neodiplogasteridae > Koerneria > Koerneria luziae. Next base: position 13,845 of record JACMIJ010000880.1, read on the forward strand.
TTCTTTGCAAAGGCACAAATTTGTTAAAGCGTTAAAAAATTTTCGCAACCCTATGCTGATACAAGTTTTGAACCTGTTTTGAACTGTGCACAAGTTGAATAAGCTTGCAGAATGGATTATGAAGCGACAGTCGGATATTTGTACAGAACGGTAGTCAAGTATTCCAATAGTAACTGCGTTTATTTAGTGTTTTGTGTGTGGCCATGCAGTTCAATAGGTGCTGCTGATCTTGTGCAGCAACAACATAATAATATTAATGCAACAATGATCAACCATATAAGGCGAGGTGCAACACGTGAAACAACATGATGCAAGAAGGGTGAGCTGTGCTCGCCTTCACATAAGCCACGGTCATCATCACATGAAACGCTGAATATAACCCTCAAAAGTGAGGGTTTTTTCGTTGTGACAAAAGTGTGTATATAAGAAACCCGCAACTTCTGTGTGTGTGTTTTGGGTGGGGGGGGGGCTCAACTACGTAAGGAAACGATGGCTTTTTAATTCCCACGTTTCACGGTTTCGGGACTCCTTTACGATTAGGTAGAAGCACGTGCCGATGTAATGTTGATAGTACTTTTCAGCCATTCGTTGTCTTCTACTGGGTCACCGCGGACGAAACCCTTCCCGGTGATCCTTTCTACGGTGACGCTGTGATATACTCGCGGCGTGTGAATCTTCGCATACCTGAGCAACTTCAAGGAGTTACCGTCGAACTTCACAGAACGAATGAAGCGACAGGACTAACGTACAGACATTCTGTTGCATAAGACAGCCGTCCTTATTGATTAATCGTGTGCAGATATTACTAGATTCAGTGCATAAAGGAGCTGAACCGTTTATTTCGTCACAACACAACTGCGTGTGTAGGAGACCCGCAACTTCTGTGAGCGGACATACGGAAATGGTGATTTTTACCTCCGAGGAGTCACGGATCGGGAATGACTATTTGCCGCTTCCGGCTTCGGTTTCGGCACCGGCAATAGTGACTAAGACCAGCTTCCGGCTCCGGCAATCTCATTGTTAGGATGTTTGCACATATCTCAGTAGCCGTTAAAGCTAAGGTTCTGTAACTTGGCATTTATACAGTAGATCATGTTAACGTTAAACGGTATTAGTAAACTACACCATTCGATGCGCTCCAGTGCACCATA
>JACMIJ010000881.1:0-14974 GCA_014805365.1 Koerneria luziae
CTCATGACCCCCCCCCCCCAGGTGCATAAGCCCTGATTCAGAAAAACTCTTCTTGGCCAAGAAATACGCTCTTCACGTGCATCTTTCAATGCGAAGCTTTTCACTACTTGCTCAGGAATCCCACGTCGAAACTGTCTCCTATATGCGTTACTGCCTTATTACCAGAAACCTTGGCGATAAAGATATTCTATTCTAAACAAAACTAACAAGAAGGCGTAATTCTTCATTTTCCATTTCTTACTCGGTTGTATTCGGTTGTTCTACACTTTTGTACAGACAGGCATGTCTTTGATTTTCCTGTGATAACATAACGCAGAGCAAAATTAAGATGACCTGGCTCTAATTCACAAAACGTGGCCAGGTCACGCCCTTCTTCCCCTGAGTATTTTTACCGCACGATATATGTGAGACATTGTTCCGGGACTGCTGAATGTTACAAGACTGCTACATGACTTCCACCTGCCTCAAATTTGCATATTTCATTGTTCTTGCCAGCGAAACCTTTGTCATCACATGTTAATGAACTACTGTAGACTGGCGGAAGCAACACGCTGTGTTACAGTTGTACGTGTGTTACAGGCATGTCATCTCATGTTGCGGTACACAACGGAAGCATAGTCTTCCACGTGCCAAAGATTCGCGATATGGGTATGCAGGACACGTTCATATCACCCGAACACGAGATCGGAGGAATACAGTGGAGGCTCACGCTCAGACGGAGAGGTACGCATGTCACTCGGCTTAAACGTGGCCGGAAACCGTGATTCTTCGGAGGCAAAAACCATCGACTCCTTAACCACCGATACTATTGGAATACATGACTCCGTTCTATTCAAATTGTTCACAACTCATAACAGCTTCAAAACTTGGGACACTATATAGGATTGCGAAAAAAATTGCACGTCTTATCCATGTCTGTATTTGCTAAGAAACATAACAATAAGATGTCGTTATACAGCGAGGGGTCTACGTACATATATGAGTAAGTGAAGATAGTGAGGACTTGTAAAATTGAGTCTACTTCACCTTTAAGGGGAAGTGTTGCTGATCATCCTGTCGGCTGCATTCGACAGTGCTGGTCCGGACGTTCTGGTCAAGGCCAGTGCTTGCATTGCCCTGCTCTCGCGAAGTACACCGGCGATGGACTGCCCGCGTTCGATCTTCATGAAGGACTTGTGCGAATACGAATGCGTCGTTAACAGGTCAGTTGTTGTCTACTCTTGCAGACCCGGCAAGGGCGTGGCCTCCTATAGTGATTGGTCAGCCGAAGCACCCCATGTCCATTCCCAGGTCTGAAATAGTTTAGTTGCTGAAAGCTGCCTGGATCTGCACGGATTATCATTATTTATTATTTTGTCTTTTCATTGCCCCTTTTTGCGTAAAACTTACTAAAACCTAACAATAAGATACTTTCTATAGGAAGGTTGTTGCTGAATTTCCTAGCACAAAAGTGGGCGTTGCCTTCTCACTTCCGCAAGACTGAGTAGAGCAATGTTATCTTCAGCTGGAAGGATCTGATGGCATCCAAGTGGGGTCTGATCGGTCCGGACGGTTCGTTACTCGTGTATTGTGAGCTCAGCTTCGAGCTGAGCGTTCTGCCCGACTTTGCCTGGAAGTCTAACCTCAACGGGACCGCACTCGTTGTCGACGATCGCACGTTCTTCGTCAACCGACATTTTCTTGCCTCGAAGTCGCCGTATTTTGAGGCTCTGCTCGTGCATGGATTCAAGGAACAGAATACTGAGGTCAGATATAACCGCGATCTACTCGAAGAGCGGTTCATGATCACAATTATTAAACAAAGTGTTATGTACATCTTCTTGTTAGAGGCGAAGATCCGAGATATGTCGCAAATTGTTCCTGAAACAAAAAAAAATCTTCTTTTAGGCGCCTCCCAGTATAAGAACCACTTGAATAAGAACCCTAGAACAATAGTAGCTAATTTGACTGTCCTTTGTCCGAGGGTTTTATCCAAGTGGTTCTTATTCTCTCCGCATGAGTCCTGCTCCCTTAGACAGTCGAGACCGGTAAAAGAGTACGCTGAATCAAGAGAGGTCAAAAAATTGTAGCTCCACAGTTGGGATCTGGTCGTTATTTGTACCCACAAAGTGCGCAACTTCCACCCTCTCCCCCAGTCTTACCCCTCGTCGATGCCACTAATACATGTTCTCTCCATTTGCAGACCATCGAGCTGAGGGATGTCTCCTCGGAGACGTTCCTACTCTTCCTCCGTCTGATCCACTGCGCTGACATGACGTTAACGGAGGAATCGATCCACGAGATGCTCCAGTTCATGGACATTTACGATGTACCCGAAGTGCGCAGCAAATGCGAGAATTGGCTCATCCTACAGGCAAAGAAAATGACGCTCGTCATGCGATTCTATCTGGCCGAAAGGTATTCTTACAATTAGGTTTCGATATCTTGACGGAGCTGCGAGACTGACAGTAACATCTGTGAGAGGAAGGGAAGGGGTGGAGGCCATAAGGAAATGGCGTTTCGCTCATCGAAGAATTCACAGCTCCAGGCCTCCTTTGAAGAGCATAAGAAACTGTGTGTTGACCTAGAAATTTGTCTATATGTATTCGTTGGGCAGCAAACGAAAAATTGTCTTTCAAGGTAACGTAGTACGCGCGAAACATAATAGAAACGTTATCATGAGCACCTTACGATTTCCAGTTGTATGTTTGTTTATTTTCTATTGGTGTGTAAAAACCACAATATCACGCTTCAGATACAATCTGCCTCTGGCCAGGCATCAATGTATCATGGACATACAGTACTCATTGGACGTAAAGAAGCCGCAACAGGATGACTTCAAAGGGTATGCCGACTTGAATTCATCCAGCCCTCGACAATATGTTATGTCGAGACAGTGAAACTCAAGTCAATTTGTTCTTATTTGTGAGAAGAGCCTTTGCTGTCTAATGTAAATGAAGTACACAGGCGGAAGCAGCTCGCCTGTACTCACTAAATGAAATGTTCGGTGGTACCGCGATGCACCATTTTCCACGGTGGGCCAACCGAACTCCCGCCAAATACCACGGTCGAACCCATTATAAAATGACCCAAAAGTCTCCACTTTGGGATCACCATGAGAAAAGATGGTCTCATTTCTCCACCGGGCATTTCATTGTGTGAGTGCAATACCAGCATCTTCCAGTCCCTGACAATGAGAATCCTTGACTGACAAACAAATTGTTCTAATTGTAAGAACTTTGGTGCCATTGGGTTTTGTGGTTTCAGAAGTAAAGTTGCATTATTATTTTTTCTTTCTCCAGTGTATCCAATGCGATACTGAGATTACTGTATTCAGTTTCGATGACGCGACGATAAACTCTTTAACGCGCACGCTGCTGAATGTGTCGCTCACGAAACGGCGTGATCCGATGAATCCCTCGAAATCGATCAAAGTACGCTCGGCGGCATGCTGCGTCATGTAGCGTCACGCGTTGTGTGACGCTACGAACGTTTCAGCTTTTCTTACAATTAGTTGTGAATTTCTTTAGTATGGAGTATTTACGTTTGTTTATCAACTTTCTTTGGATATTTCCTCTCGTTTCCTGAATAATGTTTTTTGCTGTTCAGCATATGTACTATCTTTTGGTTACCTAAGTTTTCAACAGCATTTTTTAATCGACAGTTCTCGCACAGTTCCGAAAACGTCTATATCATCTTTGTTCTTTTGATTTTTCTTTGTCTAGGTATGCAAATTGTGATTATTATATCTGCGGCTGTGATACTCTGATGTTGCTTCTGCCATTGCTTTTCTGTATCTCATTTGCATGCAATTACCAATGTTTTTCTCTTTTTTCTCTTTCCAAAACCAAAGAATATGGAAATTTGAAAACGATGGAAAGTTCTATTATGGATGCTGCTTTCTTATTCAATTCACGGGCTTATATTGCGAAAGTTTCCATCGTTGAACTAATTTGAATGCTAGTATTGGTATGTTATGATGATGTGCATATTTCGGTATTTTCGGTAATTTGTATTATAAGTAGCATTGTTCTCTTTTATTCCTGCATGGTATGTATAAGTTGGATCTAACTGTATGTATAAATGAAGAAAGGATGCTCCACATACTTGTACGTTTCTAATTGTAAGGATGGGAGGGGTAAGGCGCACATTTTTTTTCAAAGAACAATAATGATTAATACAGTCAAAATGTTACCTACACTTACGCAAGAACGAATGCTACAGCGGTTTGTACAGTGCAATACAATTTAAGGTAAAGTAAAAAGCAACCTTCTTGCCCATTATTGGAGGGGTTTGGTAACGGAGGAACACTGGCAAATTGCAAGCCAATTTGATCCAACACGAACGGGACCGATACCTTCACATAGCAAGGGTGTCTTTCCTGGTGAGGAAGGGGATGGTCGAACCCGGCATACGCATTGCGTTTACAAACAATCATTTTCACATTTGTCTAGTTTGTATGCGGCTGTCTTTGTCAACTCTCATCTAACAGGTTACATTTTCACCGTCTGCCTAACAATATGCTGTTTCTCTCTAATCATAATTGTATGCGTATTGGAATTGTAAGCGTTTTTTTTTTCAGAAAATGCTAGTAAACCCTAACAATGAGAATTTACTTATTAATGTAATATTTTACGTATATTCCAACCTCGGCTTCAGAATGCCGTGTAAAATCGAAACGCACAGTGGTTCCGTCATCCAGTTTCACGTACCGCAAGTTCAAAGCCTGAGAGTGAATGGAGTGCTGACCTCCCACGAAGAGACCGTCAAAGGACTTGTCTGGTGGTTGACGCTGAAACGTGGAGGTATGTTCTTTTGCCTTGAATCTACTTCCACTTAGGGAAAGGGGGCGTGGCCTCATTTCCTGATTGGCCTGTTGTCCACCCAGTGGAAGGATTACAGAACCTTTGCCTTACTTATTGTTAGCCGACTTAAGGTAACTGTGACCTATCAGAGAGCCAATTGGGCCTGTTCCTGCACTGCAAGGCCGGAGCGGGTACTCCGGACTTTATCGCCAAGACTGTCTACAACATCATGTTGTTATCGAAGAATGGTCCACCGAAGGCCTCATTGCATCGACGGCACTTCCACGACGGAATGAAAGATGGCACTGACGAATTTATACTGTACGTGTCTAACAGCTTCTCATATGTTAAGGGGTGTATCAGTATAAATTCATCGAGATTGACAGCAAATGTAAGGGAAATATTACTAACAATAAGATCCTTTTCGAAATTGTAGCTTCTTACGATCATTTTCTATTATATTTTGTAAACATTTGCAGCATTGTCACATCATTTCTCCACTTGACAGCTATGTATCTTTGCATTATTTCTCCAGGCCAAACCGACAATTATCTAACGAATTGTGACCTGATAGTTGTAGGACTGTTCAGCACTCAGCACTGACAAGGCTCCGTGAGCCCCTTTACGCCTCGTACCCATATCATTGGCCACGCCTCTTGCGCACACCCCGGGAGGATCAGTGAGGATTAGATACACGGGCTGGCTGGTCGCCTCCCTGGTGGTTGGCGTGCAGGTGCCCGCCACTACCAGGGCATACAAGGGGTGACACCCACAAAATGTACTTCCCTTGTGAGCACACAGGAATGCGTTGACGCGCCGTGTCCAGGCAAACTCATAGGCTGACAAACTTTTATCTTAATCTTTATCGCAGGATCGACGTCTTTTTCTATAGTCTATAGACTATAGAACGTGCTGCTTGCGGACACCGGCCAATAGCTGCCAAGCCTTTGCAGATGGAAGCTCGTTCGCGATCCCGATCACGGCTACCTGGCCACGGATGGATCACTGTTGATCGAGGCCGAGTTATCCTTCGAGTTGCACCTTCTGCCGACCTTCGTCGATCAGCAGCCGCTCTTCGAATCTCCGCTGGTCGTCGGTGATCGCACGTTCTACGTGTGCACGCACACGCTCGCCACGCACTCGACACTCTTCCGCGAGTTCTTCTTCCCCGAGGACGGCGAAACCAGCTATGATGTAAGTGCATTTGTAAAAATACAAAAATGTTATATACAAAAAAATCAATACAATCCTTCTTTAACCGAGTATATCATGTATCAAACAGCCGGCTCTCTTTGTTACCACCGGCTAAAGGCCTTGAATCGGGAGTCCTCTACTTTACATTGCTTTACTTTAATGATGTATGGATACACATGTTCATTGTTCTAGATCATCTCTGCGCTGAAAACGACTCCGGAGACGTTCCTTGCCTTTCTTCGCATCCTACACTGCTCGGAGATGATGCCAACGGAGAAGAACGTTGAGGATTTGCTCTTACTCGCCAATCATCTCGACTCGCGACACGTTCGATCTATCTGCCAGGATTATCTCAGGTACGCTTGCACTCAACATCATGATCTTGCACTATAACCTTTTAAGGGGACCAGAAACCGTGAATCTTCGGAGGCAAAAAGCATCATTTCCTTACATAGTTGCCCCCTTCACAGAAGTTGCGAGTTATACACGCAATTCTGCTAACACAAAACAACGGTTTCTGGTATCCTTTAAATTATGTCCTTTTTGTTACATTGTGACCTTATGTACACTACATTAACCAGTTAACAATACGATTCAAAAAGATTCATTATTTAGTGAATCATAACAATAAGATTATAAGCGCTCCGCGACAGTCGTCTATTTGTAAGGAACGGAGTCGAGTATTCCAATAGCATGCATGCGCACGCACACTTACGCACGCGTTTCAGCGCGCGACCGCCAGAACTATCGCTCGCTCAACGACTGCTTCTTGCCGAAACCTACAATCTACCGATGATCAAGCAGCAATGCCTCAACGATATTCAAAATTCGGCCGATATTCTCAAGATGCACGAGCAAATGAACCTAGACAGGTTATTGAACTCATTGAACTCATTCCTCCTACTACTGCTGCAAAACGAATTGTCACATTTTTCAGTTGCTTGACCGAATGACGAACTGTGCTACCCTTTCTAGGTTGTCAAAAATAAAAATAAAAATAAAAAAAATATGAGTTTGGAAAAAAAATAATATAAAAAAAAATAAAAATAAAAATAAAAATATGAGTTTGGCATTGTTGTGTTCTGCTTGGCGAGCAAAAAAATTGGAATACTGAATTAGGTTTGTAGAATACTTGTAAGCATATTAAAATTCATGATTAATTCGACGCGCGCTCTCAGTTGCTACGTGCCTTGGACAATTCGTTTTGCTTCAATTATACCTGCAGCGTTTCGAGATAACTCACAGAGAGAACGTCTATGTTTTCCTTTTATAGGCAATGCTTCGCCTCAAAAGTGATTACTAATTGTAAGTCTAATACAAGTATCTCAGACTGTGACAAGCCTAACAAGGAAACGGTCAGTAGCTAGCGTGAAATTACGGAATATGACCTACATATATGAATGTGTTAAGCGTAGTTCAAGATGGTGGAAACCACTGTCAGACTTTCCCCATAGAACCAGAATTCCCGATAGAGCTTGTAAGTCAAAGCGTGACATGTGACTTATGAGATGACTTTTCATAATAGAGTGCGTAATAGAATACGCACAACTTGACGCTGGCGCGTTTTCAGTTACGACGATGCGACTACCGCGAAGGTGACGCGTTTGCTGCTGGACGCCGCGCAGCGCAAGATCCGCGATCCGCAGGACCCGAGTCGCGTCATCGTCGATCGAAGTCCCACCTCGTGCGCGCTTATGTGATGCGTTCTCAGCGCCGTCATATATAAGAACCGCCTTTAATAAGAACCGCCTGAATGAGAACCGCCTGAATGAGAACCGCCTGAATGAGAACCGTCGAACAATGCTCGCTAATGTTGTTTTTCCTTTGTCCGAGGGTTCTTCTCCAGACGGTTCTTATCCAGGCGGTTCTTATTTTCGGCTGCACCACGTTCTCATATGCATCATATGTTGGCAGTAGAGCTTCTATCGGTCTTTATTTTGCATATCCGTTTGTCATAGAAAGTTAACATTTTGCTATCGTATAAAAATTCAGTACTGTAAATCGGCGAAAGCGACATGCTGGCTACTATGGATAGTTAGTTCCAACGTACATTCAAGAATCGTCAGCTGTATATGTATCGTGCATTTTGATTGTATGCATATAATATGGAATAAACTAATTGTTAGACAAATCATCTGAAATATTTTAAAATAATTACATATTTCTCATGTACAACAACGGCTCGCCTTCATCAAGTCTCATTCGTAGACTAACAAATGTCATGAACATATTGTTGTTGGGATCGTGTCATACATACAGTTTCATGTCCGTTTCAGCTCTGGAACATAGGACAATACTTGTCACAGAAAGGGGGCAAGCGATTCATAGCGATCACTGGGGATCCGTCGCCTTATACGCGAGTGATCCAAGTGAACCCCAAACCTGGCGACCGGTTTGGGGTTCCTGGCTACAACGCGGTCGGTTGAAACCTTAAGTTTATCGCCCGATGAACTTCCCCCGGATGACTCGTGGCCAAGGCATTCTGTGATTTTGCACATTTTTGACTTTTACAGAAACATCTTATATTTTGCTTTTTTTTATTTTTCTCAAGCATCCGTTCGTACGCAATCTCGATCTCTGACAATAAGCACCAACTCCGTTGCGTGGTGTCTTCACATTGAGAGTTTGGCGAGCAGCTGTTTCCTTACATGTGTAATTCGAAATAAACTTAACAATAAGTATTGTTCAGTGACTAGTCTTCTCTTACATTCTCATTGTCAATCAACTATTACATTGTACCTATTTCCAATTCGTTCGTTCACATAATCGAAACACATATTCATTCAGTCTGCCTCCTATTTCTTCACCGGTTGGCTTTTTCTCGCTTACGTTGCATATCCTCTGTGTTCGTCTTCGTGTACAGTGTCATTAACGGAACTGTTAACAGGCTCACTAGAGTTGGTCGTGCAGCTACCCCCAAATTTGCGCTTTGTGGCTTTTGCCTTTGTATGAAGATGAGGTTCTATAGAAGCAACATGCTGTGGTAGCTAATGTAACGAAAATGAAGCACTCTGCCCCGTGGCAGCTGTATTCAAACTCAAAGTGACGGATTCTTGAGGCGAATGTCCTGTACGGTCGAGACGCATTCCGGACACATCCGACTTCACGTACCAGACGTGGCGAACGTGACCAGTACGGTAGCGTCGCCAAGTACGGTCGTCGGAGGTGTAAGATGGTGGCTGACGGTCGACCACAAGGGTACGCAATTCTCCTTTCTGTCATAAGACTGTTGGCAGCGCTACATTGGTTCATGAATTGCACACGTAATGCATAATAGACCGAGATGCCTACTTTTCACGTGTCTTAAAATATAGTTCAACTAATCCGATATAATTCACTTCTAGGTTATGGTTGACGTAAAACCTAAAAAAAAACCCAATTGGCATATTCCTTTGTTCTCTAAATCGAAACCTTTGCAATGGTATGCAAATGAGACAATGCAATAGGCTGAAAAATGTTGGATGCTGTGTTTTTGAATGTTTAACATATGTGTAAAACCTAAAAACCTATAACTTTTCAAAGCCTGACAATATGCATCTTCAGGCATATTCCTCGGTCTGCATTTGCACTCCAAATCCGAGAGCATCGCACACTTCCGTGCCTACACGGTCTACCGCCTCTCGCTGATCTCCACCGATGGCGCCGTGCCGACGTCGATTGGCGCCAGTCGGATATTCTACGACGGAGCAAGCATTGGCTCCGACAAGTTTCAAATGTAAGTACAGTACAAGATGTTGCTTCCACCGACATCAGTACATAGTTTGAACTCTACACTGATTGTGAGAATGAGTCACTTTAAAAGATCACAGCAAAGGGGTTTACTACTGCAGCTGGAAATTTTTCTTCTGTCTCCAATCAGCCTTTACACCGAGTCAATGTAAAAAGGTCACTGGAAAGCTCACTGGAAACAAAAGGCTTTACTACCGTAGCAGATGGAACGCTGCGGTTAACCTAACAATAAGAACAATAACAAACCAAGGCAAAACATCTTTGTACTCGACTACTTGACTCTTTTCAATACAATATCTTTAGCTTTACTTCATTTTGCTTACTTTCACTTTTAACGTTATTCTACCTTTAGTTCGCTTCTTCGGGATAAATAAGCCTTGATTCGGAAGAACTTTACTTAACCTTTAGTTGGGACGATGCTGTGAGTCCCGAGGAGGGCTACATCGCCGACGATAACTCTCTGCTGTTCGACGCCGATTTTACATTCGAACTGCACGTTCTGCCCGACTTCTCCGAGCAGTCGCCACCATTCCACACTCCCATACATGTCCATGACCGCACCTTCTTCGTTGATCGGGACATTCTCGCGCTGCACTCGGATCGCTTCAGGCAGTTGCTGTACGCTGAATCGTTCAATCAGGAGGTCAGTCTCGCCGTGTCCGAGGAATCTGCGCCTAGGATAAATGGCATGCGCTTTTAAGTATCTAAGCCTGTTAACAACAAGTTTTATGTTACGCTAACCGTATTATCGTAGCATTAGTATTCCAGTGGACTCTGTGAAACAATGGTTGAAGGATTCTTACCTCAAAACGAAAAAAAATTGTGTTCCTCATAATCTCTTGTCTATCGAAGCATTGGCCGATAAGGCTTTTATTTGGGATAAATCTATTCGTTAGAGCAGCAAAGAAATATATTCGTTAGGTTATCCAGCTTCCATCAACTCTCTTCTCCGATTCAGGAAGGAATCACCATATCCGACATCCCGCCGCACATCTTCCTCACCGTGCTCTTCTTCCTGCACTGCGATATCATGACGGTGACCTCTGACACCGTCGAGGAGCTCCTGGCACTCACCGACTTTCCCGTCATTCGCGCCCGTTGCGAGACCTTTCTCGCCTACCCGGGGAAGTTGTCGCTGGCGCAGCGCCTGCTGCTCGCCGAGAAGCACGCCTTGCCGCTGGCGCGATCGCGATGCCGCGCCGAGATCTCACATGCGAAGAACGTGCTCAAGCCGGACACATCGTCGGTCGACTACGCAAGGTGGGTATGTATGATATTATAGAATGTTAGGACAGTGCAACTGTCCACCGCTCTAAGAAAAACTTCATGTCAATATTTTTACTCCGAATGAGGTATTTTGTGCAATCGTATGCCTAGGAAGGATGGAATCAGGCATACGATTGCGCTTTGGTGGAAAGAACGTTGTGCGGTACGGGATATTATTCTTTTTCTTTCTTTTTTTATTATTGTTCTTTATTCAGTCCAACCAAGGTCACTGGGTAACAGGCAATGACACTGGGTATATAATAGTAACCTTGGTTCGAATTTTGGGAGTAACCACATCGTGAATTATTTTCTTCTGAGAAACATTACCATAATGCACTTATCTTCTTTGTGCTTGCCTTCTCTTATCTAAGAAAGTGAATTCATTCTTATAACAATAAGATATTGCTATATGCAGTGCTACGGTCGAATATTTCTACAGAATAGCCAAACATTCATGGCCACATATTCAGTTTGACTAAAAGTGTATTGTAAACGGATCAGTGGTAGGACGTCGTTGTTGTTTAGCCCTTATACAAGCGGGAATACCAGAGATGGTCTCGGCCGCAGCCGAGCCATCCCGGTGACACAACAAGAAGTGAACAATAATCAACAATAATCTTCCAATCTGAGGAGGTGTGGCCTGACCTCTAGGAACACACACACACACACACCATGCCATAGCTCGAATGATACAATACATGCACTACCGTATTATAGTATTATAGTATTCATTATGGAGCTGGCCAAGGTTCTCTAATTGTATGAAACAAAATGAACACCATCCTTATCAGATTCGACTCGGCGACTGTCGCAAAGGCCGCAAAGACGGCAGTGGATTCCGCGAAGGCGGCACAGCGCGATCCCGTCAACCCGGCCGGCGTCATACGAAAGCAGAACGCCGCGACTTGCGCGCTCATGTGAGAAAACGCTGCGTCAACGCGTCTACGCAGCGTGATCGAACGTCAAACAAATTACTGTTGAGATAAAAGACTGTTATGCACACTCAGGCACACTGGAAGATCATAACGTACTTAGAATCTTGTTATTAATACAAAAAAGTTGTAATTTATACCTCATTTGCATACAAGAAAATGTCAAAGAAATGTGCGGAAAGTACAGAATAAAAAAATTTTCAATATACTAACGATGAACAGCATAGAAACACCGCTGTGACAGTACAACCTCTGCCAGTCACACATAGTGAATGTTGGTTAAGTAGCGCCAAGAATAAGAAGATAGGAACCGCCTGGATAAGAACCCTCGGAAAAAGGATAACCAAATTAGCGAGCATTGTTCAAGGGTTCTCATCCAGGCGGTTCTTATCTCGGCTGTTCTTATATTGGGCGGCGCCAAAGGTTAGGTACGGGCGGAAATAACACGCCTTGCAAACTTCATTCGTGTGTCATCTCTTGGACGTGTTCGGTGGTATCGCCGCGGTGGTAAGTATAGTGTACTATTGGAATATCTGACTCCGTTCCATACAAGTATCCGACTACCGCATCATAGTCAATCTTGTAAGCTTATACAAATTTTTCACAGCTCATTTGCAGGTTCAGAAGGTTGTGAAACGGCATAAGGCTGCTATACATTTAAATCCCTTGGGAAATTTGTGTACATAATTAGTGAGAAACATAACAATAAGGTTTCGTTATAATGCAACAGTCGATATTTGTACAGAACGGAGCCAGGTATACCAATAGTACAGTATCCTTTCACATCACGCTAACAATAAGATGGTGCCGGTCTGAAATTGACATATCTCATCTTTATATAATAGAGAAGGAGGCCTTTGTAATTATATGCAAATGTACCTGGAACGCCCTAACAATGAGGTTATCTTCTGCTTGTTCTGTGCTCATAAAACGTGATCCGTGATGTCCTCGTCATCCGTGATCCTTAATCCTTCATGATCCTTTATCCTTGATCCTTAGAGATCTTTGATCCTTGATCCGTGTGTTACAGCCTGAGATGACATCGATCGTGGAGAGTCACACGGGCAGCATCCGCTTCCACGTTCCGGACATCCGGGCGTTGACGGGTACGGTAGCATCGCCGGAAGTGATCGTCGGGAGGATACGGTGGTGGCTGACCGGCACACGAACAAGTATTATTGGCTTACCTAACTCCGTTCTGTATAAATATCAGACTGTCACTGTATAACGCAGTCTCATTGTTATGTTTCTTACAAACTACACAAATTTGTCAGACGATTCAAATTTTTGGCCACCCTATGACGCTTTGCAACCTTGTGAGTCTGGTGTGAACAGTGAACAGTTTGAATGCACATTCAAAATTTGATAACATGGTAACAGTCGGATATTTGCACAGAACGGAGACACATATTCCAATGGTACGTTACATCGACGAGAACGTTATTGATAACTTGTGGTCACCCTGTTCTGAAAGATCTCCACCTGACAATGAGAGGAAGTACCCAGTTACAGGGCTAATTGTAAGATATACTCTCAAAGCACTCCTTTTGTACGTTATGGAAGGCGTTCACCCCGTTTTATAGATCCAGAGACATTCTCTGTCGATGTACGAACACATGATGCCTATTATTGAAGTAAAACGAATTGTCGCAGGCGCGTAGCAATTGAGAGCGCGCGTGGTATAAACCGTGAATTTTAATATGCAAATACGCATTCTACAAGCACAATTGAGCATTCCAATTTTTTTGCTGTTCAAGCAGAACACAACAACACCAAACTCATATTTTTAGACACCCTGGAAAGGGTAGCACAGTTCGTCATTTGGTCAAACAACGGAAAAACGTGACAATTCGTTTTGCAGCAGTAATAATATCAATCGAAGTGCATACAATTAGTATTCGTGACCCTACAACCTGCATTGCACAGTATTTTGAAGTATTATAGTTCCTAGACGCTGTTCACGATCAACACCTTATTGTTAGGCATAGGCGAGATACCTTGAAAACGAGAGAACTTTACTTTTGCTTTACCTGAAACACTGTACGATTTTCAACTCGAGCCTAACACTTCCCTTCAGACACGACATTTGGCATTCACCTGCACTGTGCATGTCAGCCTGGCCACAAGTTCCACTTCCGGGCCCGCACCATCTATCACTTCCTACTGATTTCGAGCAACCAAGCGCCGTTTTCGGCACGATCGTACTACACGGCATACGATGGTTCGAGGATGGGTGCGAACGTGTTCTGCCAGTAAGTATGCTTGAACATGTTCGGGTTGTGAACGCCTTTGTTGTGCTGCCTGCTTATATTCTAGGTTTGATACAAAGTACATGTTTTAATTCAAGCCTAACAATAAGATCGGCTAAAGTCACATCATGTCGGTGGAACTTTTGCCGGTATAAAATTTACATCTCTCTTTGTCATAGTGTATGTGTGGTTTTTGTCATTTCATTTGTCATCTATCAGAAGGGTTCTTCGGCGGTCGCGGTTTGTCATTGTCACAGTATGCAAACTAGGTACTGTAGGCCGGTGGAAGCAACATACCGTGTGTTATTTACATCTACTCCATTTCAGCTGGACTCAATTCGAATATGATCATCCGGGATTCGTTGCCTCCGATGGTTCGGCTCTGATCGACGCCCGATTCGCCTTCGACCTGTTCGTTCTCCCCGAGTTCACCGAACAAAGGTCATTGTTCGACACTCCGATCACAGTTGACAATCGCGTTTTCTACATCAACCGTGAAGAGATCGCGATGGTCGCACCGCACTTGAAGGAACTGTTATATGGTGGCAATGAGAAAACGGTCAGCACACTTTCCTTCCTGTACACACCCCGCACTAGTGGATGGACCTGAGATATCCGGTGTGTCAAGACTAAACCAGCACTGCCTTCTCACATAATTCAAACATTTTGCTGGGACAAAACCTACGACATGATGTGCGTGCGCCGTAATATACTACGACTGCTAGACTAACAATAAGAGCGGTAAATTGCCGCAAGGCAAAGTGATACCTTATTTGCACTTGATAAGTAACACAGTTAACAATATTCCTTTTCTGGTAAT